>CM033475.1:226216357-226311721 GCA_019447015.1 Hymenochirus boettgeri
AAAAAAGCTGGATGAGTTCTACAAACAAGGAAGTTACAAGTACTGTATTGATACATAAAGTAGAGTTGGAAAGGGTTTGTCGACTGTGAGAACGGTTTTTAAAGCTATGGACTGTCTTCCAGTGGGAGTTGTTATGGCAGGTCATGGTCAGTTTAATAAAAAGCTGGATGACGTTTCTACAAACAAGGAATGTTACAAGGTTACTGGTATTGATAATAAAGTACGAGTTGGGAAGGGTTTGTCACGGGAGAACTGGGGTTAAAGGCTATGGACTGTCTTCCAGTGGACGTTGTTATGGCAGGTTCATTGGTCAGTTAATAAAAAACCTGGATGAGTTTCTACAAACAAGGAAATGTTACAAGTATGGTATTGAACATAAGTAGAGTCTGGGAAAGGGTTGTCTATGTGGGAGAACGGTTTAAAGCTATGGAACTGTCTTCCAGTGGATGGTGTTATGGCAGGTTTCATTGGTCAGTTTAAAAAAAGCTGGATGAGTTTCTACAAACCAAGGAATGTTAAGTTAATGGGAATTGATACATAAAGTAGAGTTGGGAAAGGTTGTCACTGTGAGAACGGTTTAATTTTAAAGAGGGAACTGTCTTCCAGTGGGACGTTGTTATGGAGGTTCATTGGTCAGTTTATAAAAAAGCTGGATGAGTTTCTACAAAACAAGGAATGTTACAAGTACTGGTATTGATACATAAAGTAGAGTTGGGAAAGGGTTTGTCACTGTGTGAGAACGTTTAAAGCTGATGGAAACTGTCTTTCCAGTGGACAGTTGTTATGGCAGGGTCATTGGTCAGTTTAATAAAAAGCGGATGAGTTTCTACAAACAAGGACTGTTACAAGTTATGGAGATACAAAAGTAGAGTTGGAAAGGTTTTGTCACTGTGAGAACGGTAATTTTACAGCTTAGGAACTGTCTTCCAAGTGGAATTGTTATGGCAGGTGATGGTCAGTTTAATAAAAGCTGGATGAGTTTCTACAAACAAGGAATGTTACAAGTTACTGGTTATTGATACATAAAGTAGAGTTGGGAAAAGGTTGTCACTGTTGAGAACGAAAGATATGGAAACTGTCTTCCAGAGTGGAGTTGTTATGACAGGTTCATTGAGTCAGTTTAATAAAAAGCTGGTGAGTTTCTGCAAACAGGAATGTGCAAGTTACTGGTATTGATACATTAAAGTAGAGTTGATCCAGGGAAATTTCCCATTGCAACTTGGAGTCAGGAAGGATTTTTTTTCCCCCTTCATAATTCTGGTGGGTTTTATTAACTTCCTCTGGAAGGAAATGTAGGTATTGCTGAGTAGGTTGAGAACTTGAAGGGTCGTAGTCAATCTCCCCCCCAAATACTTACTTATACTATATATACGTTTAATTGTAATAACTATACTATACTATACTGTACTGTTTACTATACTATACATAAGTTATAGACTTTACGTGTAATGTTACTATGACTATACTATCTGTACATTACTAGAATATACTATACGGTAATATACTATACTATTACTTTACTGTAATGTACTATGACCTTACTTATACTATACTGTAATAGTACTATACTATACTAGACTGTACTTTACTGTACTCTATACTATGACTATACTTGACTGTAATATACATACTATACTTACTGTACTCTTACGAGACTATACTGTACTGTACGATACTGATTACTGGATATAACTATACTATTACGTTACTGTCATATGACTATACTATTACTAACTATTTACTGTAGGACTATACTATTACGCATATACTAGACTATACTATACTCTACTGTACGTGTACTAACTGAGAGATACTTTATCGGGGACTAACTAACTGATACTGTTACTATGACGTACTGTTAGCTATACGATACTTTACTGTAATGTAACTATACTAACTGTTGTTACATATATATACGATACTTACTGTACTGGAATGTACTAGTACGATACGTATACTGTATAGTTATACAGACTATACTATAGGTAATATACTGACTATTACTATACGTATCTGTACTATACTTACTATACTAACTTTACGGTAAGGATACGATACTATTATATATTTACTGGACGATATATACGATACTTGACGGTACTATACTTATCTGTAATATACATACTATCTATACTATACGGTACGGTAATATACTAGTACTATACTATACTTTATGTACGTATACTGGACTATACTATATGGTAAGATACATATAATATTCTATACTTGACTGTACTAACTATACTATTACTTAACGATACTGTTACTATACGATACGGAATGAGACGATACTGGAATAGACTATACATACATACTATACTTACTGTACGACTTATTGGACTAGACTAGTTACTATACTTATAGCTATACGCGATACGTATACTGCGTTACTATTACTATAGCGGGAATATACTGATACTGGAAGATACTATAGTATAACTTATGTACTAACTTTACTGTACGATACTATACTGAGAAACTGACTTACTGAGACGATACTTTACTGTACGATTACTATTTGACTATACTATACGGGTACGATACTATGACGTACTATGACTGTGAACTATACTATACGATGTACTGTACTGGACTTACTACTACTTTACTGTACGATTACTATACTATTACATACCTGTAGTATACTATTACTTTACAATATACAATAATACAAGTAGTGGGATATTTAGCAGTTCTATGGCACCACATGTTGGAACAACAGTTACATATAAAGCAGTGATGACCATTTAACAGTTTACATGCACTATACAGGAACGGGGCAATTATGTATTATGCAGGATGCATTTGTTCTCCGCGCATCAAGCCGCCCTCTATGCATATAGTGAAGGTTAGGGCAAACAGTGTATGGTAGTGAATGGTGCAAATGGACTGAGTAATGTGGTACATTTAAGGAAAGTGTTGTGACAACCCCCCTTCCTGTGTGTGACCACATGCAGAATATTTGTATGTAAAATAATAGAATATTTGTAAATAAAAGTTCTAATTTTCAAAAACTGGGAACAGTTATTCATCGGTACGTACAGACAGGGACGTACGAGGAAGCAATTTGAGGTGTTGTAGCAGCAGCTTTTGTGGCGAATCTATGGTATGTGGAATCGGTCTGTAGGCGGTCGCAGTTTTTCTCGGAGGTACCGATGAAGGATTCCTACATTCTCGTTTGAAAATGGGTTTTCGTAACCAGCGTATTTGGGAAGAGACGAAAATAAAGAGGGTATTTGTAAAAATATCCCAGTATTCTGGACCATTTCAACCAGTTTTTAACCTCCAGTTTAAATATCGAAAATAATTGGTGTTTGTTTACTGCATTTATGCCATTTAAAATGCTTGTTGGATGGTTTTTTAAGGCATGGTTTAGGATGTTGGAAAGGAATGGTGAGGTGCATGTAAGGGAAGCATTAGTAGATGTGTATACCTGTCTGTGTGGGTTATAGGGACTGTAGCTTTGGAATTTTAGGCCACAAAGCTAACTTTTAAATATTAAGAAGAGATGGCCGGAAACTCATATATTTGTCGTTCTGTTTTTCAGATTCCAGATCTCGGAGAAAAATCCTGTAAGGATCTGAGAATCCGAAAAACGGGAACGGGGATTTTTTGAACATTCAAGGCGATTTTCGATCATTTTAGAAAATAGCTTCAAACGTTTGAAATCCTCAAAAATACGACCAGAGCCATTTTCGAGTTTCAGATTCTGACAGATCATTTGTGATTTCGAACCGAGGGGGTTCTGGGGGTATCCAATATCTATTTAATATGGTAGTCAAGGAAACAAAAAGATCAGTTTGTTAGGGGTACATCCTGGTTGAGTGACTTTGCAGGGTTTATCGACTTTTGAAGGACCCACAAATCTACTTTCAATGGTTTCCGAAGCCACTTTTGAGTGTCATTGAGGACTACTTTCGAGGGTAATCAATCTTTGAGGTTATCTACTTTCGGAGGGGTTACCAAAGCCACTTTTGTGGGTTATTGAGAAACAATTGAGGGTTATCTACTTTGAGGGTAATAAGCGACTTGAGGTTTACCTACTTTTGAGGGTTACCAAATTACTTTTCAAGGGTACCAAAGCACTTCTTGAAGGTATGAGGAGACCTTTCAAAGGGTACCTACTTTGAGGTTTAACTACTTCGAAGGGTACTGGAAATTAAAGGAACAACTAAAGCCACAGAACACACTAAAACCGAAGCAGAACACCTTGATATAAAAACAGTAATCTGGTCGTACCTCTCATTTTGATACGGGCTATCGGGAAAACTTACCTAAAACATATGGTTGTGCTCTTAATTCACAGCATTCTAGTATCACCAGTTTGGTCAACGGAACTATTATTTTCTGCACATGCTCAGTTCCTTAGCTTTGGCAGAAACGTGTTACAGTTGGTCACACCCATTTAATAATCTCTAGCCAATCCTTTTACAGGAAGATAAAGCAAGGAAGCATGTGAATGAGGTCAGGAGTGTGCTCGGTCTTGACACTTGCACATAAACACAGGATACTTCATCCAGTTCTGAAACAGGCTTACATTTACTTAATACAATAACTGAAGTGGGATTGAGTTTTATAGCTATAGCTTTATTTTTTTTTAGGGGGGGTGTTTAGATTTCTGTAGTATAGAAAATTGGGTGTAGTTTTCCTTTAATTCTCAAATATCACGTGGAAAAGCTCAAAAAAAATAGGAATTCAGTTTTGGTGATATGTACGTGTCCCCTGACCATTCCCAGGTGCTTGAGCTATCTACTGTAAGTTACCTTGCTTTTTATAACTTTATTTACTCAGGAAGTTTTTCCCTCGCAAAATCTAAAAATGGGGAACGGAGGAACTCGCCATTTTGAACACCTCAAACAAACTAAAATGTTCAATCTTTCCAATATAGTCACTGTGCACAGATGCTGTTGTGACTAAATAGGTCCCTGGAATAATTCACAACGTCCCATTTATCACGGGGACAATACAGTTCCTAGGGGCCTGCCTGGGGTTGAAGAAGAAACCGTAAGTGTCTAAGATCTGCATAGGAGGGATAAGATTGATTTGTGGCAGAGTTGAGTCGGTGGTGAAAGAAAGCTAAGCACAATGTTCCCTGTCACCCACAAACGTTACTAAGGACAGGTAATGGAAAGTTGATGACCTCTTTTTGTATGTACAAGATAAGTTCATGAAATAAAATATAAATTAAAAATAACGCATTTTCTTGGGGTTGTGGTTCAACACTAGGACCCTAGGAACTAACGGAACAAAACAATAATGGTCTCACATATTAATAGAAAGTAACAGGGAATACACAAACACACACAGAAAATAGATGGTAAAGGGGGAACTGTACTGAAACGAAAATAAGAGCTGTTTTAATTCATAAATAGGCTTGTACAAATCAGGACTAGTGTGTCATCTACAAAACAGATTTTAAACCGGAAGAAAAAAAAGATGAAGAAAATAAAAACCGCCATGATCTTATGACTCAAAAGTATGTAAGGACCCGCGTCATCTGGATCGGACATGGGTTTCATTCTCGTCAAAATTCGTATAGCAGTACAGTGTACGCATCCAGGGGAATGGGACTAAAGGAAAAAAAAAAAAATAATTGTTGCTTCTTTTGGTCATGGAACATTGCTAGATGTAAGTACAAGACAATTACCCTGAGTATTTGCATTATAAGGATTTCTTATGCAAGACAAAGTGCGTTATGTATTTTCACTAGGTGTCTCATAGGAAAGAGATTTGAATTAAAGGGGAGTCAGTGCAAATAATATACTTCTAAGAAAAAAGAGCAGTAATTTTATCCCAATGACCTAATCTGCCCATTCAGGGGCAAAATTTTGGTCTGTGTATAATAAATGCCAACCGAAATTACTGACTTTCCTGTTTGCAGGACCCTTAGTAGAGACATTATGGTCTGCCCTTGGACCCCAGGCCTGGGTTGATTCAGTTGCTCAGTAGAGTCTGAGATGTTTGACCCATCCAACAGCAATCAGTCAGAAATTACGGTAGGAACCATTCAAGGATGTGGTTGCATCGGGGAAGAAAGAAGGACCGACAAAGAACTGAAAATGGCAGCTACTAATGTCAACAGCAGGGAATAGCCAAAGGGTATGGAACTCAACTGATTTTTCATAATGGAGAGAATATGTAGAATAAAGCAGGATCATACTAATATAACTAAGAGTTTTAAAGATAAAGAGATTATTTTCCCCTAAACTTCCCCTTTAAAATGCCAATTCTCATCAATTCTATGTAAATTATTTCAAACAGAACCTTAGGGGCAATTCTGTATAATCGCCCTCTAATGATCTATATGTTCTTTATGTCACTCATAGTTTTTTTGTACTGGTGTGAGGGTACTATCTGTTTGTCTCGCTATGGATTATTGTGTACAGTCTCTTGTATATTGTCTTTACGCCATGATAAACTGGTCCATCCTCTTTAGTCTCACGGGGTAGTATAGTATGTTCATGTTCGGTGTTTATAGCTCACCATATATGACAGCCACTTTGTTCTTTTATCTTGTATAACCCTGGTGTTTAATCCGGAGTCATGCGTCGTGCCTCTTTGGAACATTTGGCCTTGTTATGAAAATTTACTATTAAACTTATGAACCCACTATACCATATTATAAAATGAGGCCACATTCAGGGAGATTTCAATAACGGTTCTTTTTTTTTGTTGTTTTTGATTGGTTTTGCCCCAACCAATCAGATGTCCCTTTAAAATGTTAAATACCATCTGATTGGTTGGGGCAAAAATTAGCACCATTTTTAAGTATTTAAATCTCTTGATTGTATTTTATTTAAAAGATATTCAATGTTTCCAATTCGCAGGACATCCTCATTAGGAAAACTAAAGTGATAACTCCTATTCATCCTTCGGATACTCCCACCAATTCTGCACCCATCATATAAATCAAGGTGTGTGCAAATAAAATGCAGAATTTATCGTCAACAATGAATAATTTATACTATCCAATAAAATGTTATACAATCTCCCAGGTGGATCCAAAACCAAGTACATGTATTAAAATGTATTAAAAAAAATAAAATTAACATGTATAAAAAAATTATAAGAAATATAAAAAAAGAGTGATTAAATATTGTGGTATACCGAATATACTCGAGATACGTTGACCGAGTATAAGTCGAGGTACCCATTTTACCTCAAAAATGAGTAAAAAACGAGTGACACCGAGTATAAGTTGAGAGTAGAAATTTTGACCACTACTGCCTCTGTTTCGTATTGTTTTGAGGGTTAGTTGCCTTAAATGGACAGCAGCATTCCTATACTGTAGTCCATACAGTAATAACCAAATCCAGTAGACTATTACTGTATGCGACTGCTGTATGGGAATTCTGCTGTCCATTTAAAGGGCAACTAAACCTCAAAAAAATACAGAATCAAAAGGCAATCTATTTAACAATAGATACCATCCTCGGTATTGTTTTCAGGCATAGTTGCCTTTTTTTAATTAACAGTGATCCCTATCATTGGCACTCCGATGGTTGGAAACTATAACTCCCATCGCTTTAGTTTGCTGGGAGTTGTTAGTTACATCTGTAGTGGAACTGCACACACACTGAACTTCGTTTACAACCCCAAAACAAACTATCCTGTCCCTGACCCAAATGCATCCCTTACTTTCCCCCCCACCCCACAAATAAAACCCTATTTACCTGCATCCACTTCACATAGCACTGGTTCCACCCTGCCACAACCTCTTTTTATGCACCTCATCTAGGTGCAGTGGGGCAAGCAGTGATAGTTGCCGGGGGGTCCGGTCCTTGATGCGCTGATGTGTGCAGGCAACATCACTCACTTAATGGAGGAATCTGGCTTCCGCATCCACTGTAGGGATGGCCGGTTCGTGGATCCGAACCGGATCCGCCACGGATTTATCCGTTCCGAACGGCGGATTTTTCTGATTTTCCACCTTCCGAACTTTCGAACCGCCGGATTTCTCGTATTTCAAAAAATTAGAAATACGAGGATTACTCGTATTTTCGAAAATGAGGGAAATAACGTTATTTCGAAAAATTTTCGAAATTCCAGGATTCCTGTATTTTCGAAAAGTTTTCCTTTTTAATGGGTCGCTCGCGGATTTTGAATTTTCATGAAAATTTGCGGATCCGAGCGGACCGGATTTTGCGAAGTTCGGACATCTCTTATCACCAATGATGGAGCATCACAGACGTCACTACTCGGCCAGTCTCATTACCCGCGCTAAGTAGTGACTTCAGTGGATGCGTCCATCAGTGGGATGCGGAAGCCGGGATTCCTCATTCAAGTAAGTGACTGACCCGAGTATAAGTTGAGGTTCAGTTTTCAGGCTGTTTTTACAGCCTGAAAACTTGACTATACGGTATATACGGGTACTCAATATATCTCCATCACAAGGTATTATTATATATATCCCAGTGACTTAACAGATATATTAAATTGGGCTGTTTGTACATCAATATAAGTGCACTAGAGACCAAAAATATAATCCATACAAAAAACAGAATTCTAGTGCACAAACAATTCTAATTGCATATTGGCTACTCCATAAGGTTGCTGCTACAAACAGACCTCACTTGGATAAACCATGCCTGCTTAAAATGATTAAAGAACTAAGACCCTATCAAGAATTAACCAGGCGGACACAAAGTGTTGGGTGAATTAAATGGCCATAGCTTTATTGACACATTTTTATAACATGTGTTCAAAACATTGCCAGATCTTAAAGTGTACATCCTTGCCTCGTGATCCAATGACCACCCCAGCCGTAGCCAAACTAAATGCCAGCCTCTGGGTCCCCAGAGGGCATGTAACGGTCCAACACCATTAACCATTGCACAGAATGACACCAGCCCCTGCTGTGACTGCCAACAAAATTTCCAAATACGATAAATACTTAACAGAAAATCCTAACTTTAGGGAGGGAGGGAGGGGACCTTTTGATCTTCCCAGCAAATTTAACAAAATGGCGCCGGCCCCAGCCGCATGGACGTTCTTTTATACTGGCCGAGACATCAGTCGTGACGTCACGATTCCGGATCTTGCGGATCCGGCGCGACCAATCAGCGCTTTTATGATGTCATCGCAGGCCTCCGCCGAACCCGCGAGATCACAGCCCAGCCTACTACGACTCCCAGCATGCCTGGGGGGGACTACCCCCGCATTGAGGTCCACAGGACCCTAACTCGCGCCGGAGCTTCCAGCCTGCTAACCACCATATGGATAAATGATAAAAAGGACAATGGACCTATAGCATATACAGTAACCACAACTATAACCATGAGATAAATCCGGTTTAAAAAGGAACCTGGTTTCGATTCAGCACTGACGGTTTGTAGATTCAACAGATTTTTCTAAAACTCTGAACTTTTTCAATGAAAAGTTTGTTTTAAAATTCGACATCCTATAGTTTAAGAAGAGGGGGAGATAGAGGAAAACTTTTGTTAACCAGAAGCACGTAATTAAATAAAGTCTCGGCCAAAGGGTTAATGTGTGCATTTTGTTTTTGTAAAAATCTGTACTATTTATCTCATGGTAGAGATCCAATGGTCATTTTTTATTTATTCAATATGGTGATTTAATATATCTGTTAATATGTATTTCACATGGGATGGAGAGTATTAAGTATACACGATATATTAATCACATTTCAGGGAGATTCAATAAAGGTCTTAAAGTTAAAATGGTGCTAATTTGCCCCAACCAATCAAATGTTAGCTTCAGATGTTAAATAAAATCTGATTGGTTGGGGCAAAATTAGCACCATTTTAAACAATAAGCAGGGTTATTTAATAAAGTTCTTATGTTAAAAATGGTGCTAATTTACCCCAACCAATCAGATTTTAGCTTTCAAATGTTAAATAAGATCTGATTGTTGGTTGGAGCAAATAGCACCATTTAACTGATAAGAACTTATTGAATCTCCCTGATTGTTTTTTATATAATTTTTTGAAATTTCATGTACTTTAGGGGATGGTTTACGATCAGGAGTCTGTAATTTTATATATTACTGTTAAATAAACACTTGTTGAGGAAATGGATGATGCACTTTATTTCCACACTTTGATTATATGAGTGAAGTATTGGGGTTGTTGTCCTAGGGAGGGTGGATAGGAGTTATGGTTGTCACTTGTTTCAAATTACGTTTCCGATGAAGACGTTTGGGAGATGTGGGAAATTAGCCACTTTCTGATTTCGAGGTTTAAAAACATTTGAATGACGGCAGGTATAGTTTTTTCAATTTGCAAAATCACAATAATTGATTCATTTAGATATTAAGACCCATGGGACAGTACGGTGGCTCAGTGGTTAGTACTGATACCTTGTAGCACTGAAGTCCTGAGTTCGAATCCACCCTTGGACACATCTGAAAATAGTTTGTATGTGGGTACGGGGTTTCCTCCAGGAACTTTGGTTTCTCCCACAATCATAGTACTAATAGGTTGTATGTGTCATATAAATGTGCTAGATTGTAAGCTCTTTGGGGCAAGGCCTGATGTGAATGTATCCATGAATGTAAAGCGTTACGGAAGATGTTGGTGCTATAAAATCCACAATAACAATAATAATAAAAAAAATAACAAAGCATTCCAGCACCTATATGTGTATGCTTTCACTTCCATATAAATTATAGGCACATTTATTATATGATTCTTCCCGTGTGGCTCATCAGTGCAAATTCTCTATGACGGTCTAACTACTGCACAAGTGCCTAAAACTACAATACAATAAAGAGAACTGTCTCTCTTTTCCTACCTGCCCTCAGACGAAGAGATCTCCTTCTCTCTCCTCTAACCAGACCCCAGGAAGTGATGCTCTGCTCACAGAGACTTTCAACCAATTCCCAGTATTGCCCACCTATTTCCCACAACATTAATCTCATTATTGGATTCTGCCCTTGCAATGGGCTCAGGACTTTATCTATGGTGATATTTGTCTCCACGTGGCTGGGGGTCGGGATTTACATCGGGACCACATGACTTCTTATGCAAACTTTATCTGGTTTCCCACTTGTGACCCGTGTAAAAGCGGTAGACTTTATTTTCCTTCTATTGCATTATATTATTTCCGAATCTTACCCAAGTCATTACATAAAACATTAGAAAAGGTTCTACATCGCCCAGAAAATAGCAACATAAACAGGTTTATTGAATAAAGTCCTGTGTGGCCTGGGTTTGTTTGTGGGGGATGCCGAGTGCTCAGTGCATTGCTAGAATGGAAGGTTAAATAGTTAGCCTATTGGTGTATCACCACTAACCTTCCGTTTATAAACAGCAGAGATGAGGGCTGCAGCGAATAATAATCTCCTCATTGCGTCTGGATCACAATATCCCTTGTTGTGTTCGGGAACCTTCGTTAGAAGGAATAAGAAAACAAGTCGGGCTGAAGTCGGAAATCCAACCCTTGGTAGACAGAGTCTTAAGGAAAACAGCAGCAAAAGAAATTAGATATGGAGAAACACTATCAACTTTAGCTGCTAATGTACCACAGGCTAATGAACTAAGGCAGGGGTGCCCCACCTGGCTGATGCTGGGTTCCCCACTAGAGCGTAACCCATGCTTTAAGGGGCAGCGGGGAGGAGCTCATCCCCAATCCCGGTTACACCCACAACATGCCCCATCAGGCCCTTACACTCCCACGCGGCTCTGTGGGGGCTGCAAAAAAATGCGGCTGGTCTATTCTATATGTATGGGATTTTTAGTCTATTCCATATGTATGGGTATTATATAGTATATTCTATATGTATGGGTATTATATAGTTCTATTCTACATGTATGGGTATTATTAGTCTATTCCATATGTATGGGTAGTATATAGTCTATTCTATATGTATGGGGGGATTGTATGTCTATCTTATATGTATGGGTTAATTAGTCTATCTATAGTAGGTTATTATAGTCGTATTCTATATGTACGGGTATTGATAGTCTATTTACATGTATGGGTATTGTATAGTCTATTCTATATGTATGGGTATTATATATAGTCTATTCTATATGTATGGGTATTGTATAGTCTATTCTATGTATGGTATTGTATAGTTCTATTCTATATGTATGGGGTATTATATAGTCTATCAATGTATGGGATTATATAGTCTATTCTATTGTATGGGTATTATATAGTCTATTCTATCTGTATGGGTATTGTATAGCTATTCTATAGTAGGGTATTATATAGTCTATTCTAATGTAGGGTATTATTATAGTCTATTCTATATGTACGGGTATTGTATAGTCTATCTACATGTAGGGTATTGGTATAGTCTATTCTATATGTATGGGATTATTAGTCTATTCTATAGTACGGGTATTGTATAGTCTATCTTACATGTATGGGTATTGTATAGTCTATTCTAATGTATGGGTATTATATAGTCTATCTCTATGTACGGGTTAATAGTCTATTCATATGTACGGGGTATTGTATAGTCTATTCTATATGTATGGGTATTATATAGTCTATTCTATATGTATGGGTATATATAGTCTATTACTATGTATTTGGGTATTGTATAGTCATTCCATATGTATGGGTATTATATAGTATATGCATAGTAGGGATTATATAGTCTATTCTATATGTATAGGTATTATATAGTCTATTCTATATGTATGGGTATTGATAGTCTATTCCATATGTATGGATTGTTAGTCTATTCATATGTATGGGTATAATAGTCTATTCCATATGTACGGGTATTGTATAGTCTATTCTATATGATGGGTATTATATAGTCTATTCCATATGTAGGGTATTGTATAGTCTATTCTATATGTATGGGTATTGTATGGTCTATTCCATTGTATGGGTATTGTATAGTCAAATTCTATAGGTATGGGTATTTATTAGTCTATTCTATATGTATGGTATTGTATAGCTATTCTATTGTATGGGTATTATAAGTCATTCCATATGTAGGGTTATGTATAGTCTATCTATATGATGGGTATTGTAGGAGTCTATTCCATATGTATGGGTATTGTATAGGTCTATTCTAATGTATGGGTATTAAAGTCTATTCTATATGTATGGGTATTATTATCAGTATTCTATATGTACGGGTATTGTAGAGTCTATTCCATATGTATGGGTATTGTATAGTCTATTCTATATGTATGGGTATTAAAGTCTATTCTATTGTATGGGTATTGTATAGTCTATTTATATGTACGGGTATTGTAGAGTCTATTCCATATGTATGGGTTTGTATAGTCTATCTATATGTATGGGTATTATATAGTCTATTCCAATGTACGGGTATTGTATAGTCTATTCGATATGTATGGGTATTGTAGAGTCTATTCCATAGTATGGGTATTGTATGTCTATTCTATATGTAGTGGGTATTATATAGTCTATTCCATATGTAGTAGGGTATTATATAGTCTAGTCTATATGTATGGGTATTAAAGTCTATCTATAGTATGGGTATTATATAGTCTATTCTATATGTATGGATATGATAAAGTCTATTCTATAGTATGGGTATTGTATAGTGTATTCCATATATACGGATATATATAGTCTATTCTATATGTATGGGTATTAAAGTCTATTCTATAGTATGGGTGATTATATAGTCTATTCTATATGTATGGGTATGATAAAGTCTATTCTAATGTATGGGTATTGTATAGTCATTCCATATGTACGGGTATTATATAGTCTATTCTATATGTATGGGTATTGTATAGTCTATTCCATATGTACGGGTATTATTAAGTCTATTCATATTTCTGGTTATTAATTGTCTATTCTATATGTACAGGTATTATATAGTCTTTCCATATGTAGGGATTTTAAAATCATTCTACATGTATGGGTATTATAGTCTATTCTATAGTATGGGTATTGTATAGTCTATTCTATATGTATGGGTATTGTATAGTGATTCTATGTGTATTATAGTTATATATATGTATGGGTATTATATAGTCTATTCTATATATGTACGGGTATTGTATAGTCTATTCTATATGTACGGGTATTGTATAGTCTATTCTATATGTATGGGTATTGTATAGTCTATTCTATATGTTTGGGTATATATAGTCTATTCTATATGTTTGGGTATTATATAGTCTATTCTATATGTATGGGTATTGTATATTGTATAGTCTATTCTATAATGTACGGGTATTGTATAGTCTATTCTATTGTATGGGTATTGTATAGTCTATTCTATATGTATGGGATTAAAGTCTATTCTATATGTATGGTATATATAGTCTATTCTATATGTACGGGTATTGTAGAGTCTATTCCATATGTATGGGTATTGTATAGTCTATTCTATATGTATGGGTATTAAAGTCTATTCTATATGTATGGGTATTGTATAGTCTATTCTATATGTACGGGTATTGTAGAGTCTATTCCATATGTATGGGTATTGTATAGTCTATTCTATATGTATGGGTATTATATAGTCTATTCCATATGTACGGGTATGTATAGTCTATTCTATATGTATGGTGTATGGTAGAGTCTATTCCATGTATGGGTATTGTATAGTCTATTCTATATGTATGGGTATTATATAGTCTATTCCATATGTATGGGTATTATATAGTCTAGTCTATATGTATGGGTATTAAAAGTCTATTTCATATGTATGGGTATTATATATAGTCTATTCTATATGTATGGATATGATAAAGTCTATTCTATAGGTATGGGTATTGTATAGTGTATTCCATATATACGGATATATATAGTCTATTCTATATGTATGGGTATTAAAGTCTATTTCTATATGTATGGGTATTATATAGTTATCTTATATGTATGGGTATGATAAAGTCTATTTATATGTATGGGTATTGTATAGTCTATTCCATATGTACGGGTATTATATAGTCTATTCTATAGTAGGTATTGATAGTCTATTCCATATGTACGGGTATTATAAAGTCTATTCATATTTCGGTTTATTATATTGTCTATTATAATGTACAGGTATTATATAGTCTATTCCATATGTATGGGTATTATAAATCATTCTACATGTATGGTATTTATAGTCTATTCTATATGTATGGGTATTGTATAGTCTATCTATATGTATGGGTATGTATAGTCTATTCTATATGTTTGGGGTATTATATAGTCTATCTATATGTATGGGTATTATATAGTCTATTCTATATATGTAAGGGTATTTATAGTCTATTCTATATGTACGGGTATTGTATAGTCATTCTATATGTATGGGTATTGTATAGTCTATTCTATATGTTGGGTATTATATAGTCTATTCCATAGTTGGGTATTATATAGTCTATTCTATATGTATGGGTATTGTTGTATAGTCTATTCTTATAGTACGGGTATGTATAGTCTATTCTATATGTATGGGTATTGTATAGTCTATTCTATATGTATGGGTATTGTATAGTCTATTCCATATGTATGGGTATTGTATAGTCTATTCTATATGTATGGGTATTGTATAGTCTATTCTATATGTATGGGATATTATATATATATATATATATATATATATAATATTATATATATATACAATATTATGTGTGTTTGTATTGTATAAGCTATATTAAAAAAAATTTAAAAGATAATCACAAACACATGTTTATCTGGCTAATTACTTGGAAGGTTTGCAGTCTTTTTATTTAGACAATAGGAAAGTTTCATTAGTATATTTACTTTTATACATGAGAGTCAGAATGCATGTAAATACCTGATAAGACAAATTACAACAGAAGGCTTCCAAGTACTGTAGATAAAAATACTAAAGGGGAACTAACACCAAATTTCTATACTCCATAATCTGAAAATTACCCCATGATTTCCAACCATGCTGTAATAACTTTAAATGACACTATCCATGCAGTTACTGTCTGCTCTCTGGCTCCTCTCACCATCAGTATGACACTGACAAGGATAAAGGGGAGTCCGTTACTACATGTGTGTAATGTTCCTTTAAAACCTTTCTCAGTATTAATTTGTAGAACCAAAAACACAGAAAGTAAATACGGGTTTATAAGCTGAATCTTTGGAGCAGACTGTATCCCTAAAGAGAATTGTTGTTGCATTTTTATAGAATAGGCTTGTGAGATACAATAGACATATATTTCGCTGTACAGAATCTCCCAGCCCAGTAGGACCGGTCTGACATGGGGTGGAGATAGTTTGCGTCACAAAATCCAGTTACCGACCTTTTCCCTGCACAAATCTTTATCTTTCACGTCAGTTCTGTAACATAAGGAAACTGAAAATCTAATTTGTGGACATAAATACCTATATACTCGAAATAAGTCTACCGAGTTCCTAAAATATTAGTAAAACATGATTGACTAGAGTATAAGTCGAGGTAGGAATTATGACCACTGCTGCCTTCTGATTCTGTATTGTTCTAGGCTTTAGTTGCCCTTTATATGGACAGCACAATTCCCATACAGTAGTCCCATACAGTAATACCAAATCCAGGATGACTATTACTGTAGGGGACTATGTATGGAATGCTGCTGTCCATTTAAAGGGCAACAAAAATCTCAAAACACATACAGAATCAGAAGGCAACAACAGATACCATCCTCTTGAATCTAAATTGTTTTAATGCATTAGTTGCCCTTTAAATGGATAGGAATCCCACACACTAAGCCCAATTCCTTGCCACTCCAGATGTTTGCAAATTACAGCTCCCAGCATGCTTTTTGTTGTGAAAGTTGTGTTTCCAAACATCTTCAGTGGCAAGCACTGGACTCCCCCCAGAGCCCCCACCCCCCAGTGGAGTAGAGGACTTGTCTTAAAATTGGGATCAAAATACAATGTCCCTAAAACAAGCGTAGCCAGTAGCACAGACTATACACAAATGTACAGAAAGAGAATGCACCTCGCTATTCCAGATCACCAATGCTTAAATCACTAACCTGAAATCCGGCACCGCACGCTTCCTCCCTCTTCCGATCCATGTTCGACGCCTGACGTCATTATCCTGGTAAGACCGGCGCCGATTAGAGACCTCAGCCACAGCCCAGTGATGCGAAGAGGGCGGCTGCAGGATTTCGGGTGTAGTGACTCGAGTATATGCCGAGGTAGGGTTTTTAGGTTTTTTTTAAAGCATAAAACCTTGACTTATACTCGAGGAATACGGTAACATTGTGTAGTCCTACATTAAAAGAGATTGTGATTTGTTTAAATTCCCATAGGATTTTTCTGTTCTGTGTAAGTTTTAGAATTGAAATCCCATTGATGTAGAATTGGAACGGAAAATATGCAGAGAAGATTGAAAAACGACAATTTAAAGGGCGTATTCATTTTTGAATATATAGCATTATAAAGCTATCTTCTTCTCCCAGTAACAAGGGTGCTTATATTGCTGCTCCCACTACACATTTTCATGGGCTCTTTTGTGGTGTGAATTAACAAATTAATTAGAGCTACTCTCAACTTTGTGCAAGGGGGGAGGGTTAGTTAGAAGGAGTTTGGATTGTTTATAATACTGTATTTTTGAGAGATAATCTTTTTAAAGTAACATTGCAACACCCAACAACCCCCCCCCCCACACACACACCACACACACACACACATCTCCCATATACAGCTCCTTCCCATAGCAGGTATCCCACCCGTCTGGTAGTCATAGGAGTTCCCATATTTTAAGGTGGTCTCCCATTCCTGCAACCACAAGGACTGGCAACCTAATCCCCCTTCTTCAGGTTCCTACTGATTAAACATTGGGCCAATTATAAGGATTTTTGTATAATGTGATTGTATGTAAGGATTTCTTATAAATCAGCCTTGACTATTTCTGTGTAATTCTAATACCATTCTATCTGTGAAATTCTCCACTAACACAAAACCATTGGGTCTTATTAAATATGAGGTTAAAAAACTTTACCGCTTTTTTAATCTACAGCAACCAACCAGATGTTGTCAAATGTTTTCTAATTGTAGTAGATCAAAAAAACGGTAACATCCGATTGGTTAAGGCAAATTAACAGCTCAGTTTTGCATGTCTGATTGGATAAGCCACATTATCTCACTCAACCTGTCTGAGCTCATCAGATGTTTGTTATTTTTAGAGTAGATGGTGACTATGTAATGGAATCCTATGGCAGTATTTCCATGTTCTGTTTACAGTGGGAATATACATAAAGTCTATACAGAGCTGGTAACAAATTCTATTGCAGCCTGTCATGATGAACTCAAAAACAAGGGAAGGGTTAATGACATTGAAAACTGTTTCTCCTGTCTAGTCTGTAATTCCTATTATTACTGCTCTGTCACAGCAACATTCCATTCTCCTTCACACCAACCTGCCTTACTACGTACAATTCTCACCTCTAAGGGACAGAACAAAGACTAGAGCAGGTCCTGATTTTATTTCAATCTGCTGCTGTTTTCATAAACCATGTCCTGCAATCTTCCTCTCCTCTGATATATCCGTCTTCATAGTCTATGGTAAGTTCTTTATTTCAGAATTTTTACCTAGGGGTGGACCACAGACCTGGAACCGAATTCGAGATGGATTTTATGAGTTCGTAGCACTCCATAGCCCTAGTAGTTGATTAGAAACTGGAAGCTGTCGGAATATTCAGTGCTGCTGCGGGTGGGTCGGGCGAACGAAATAAATATATTACCCCTATTATAAATTATAAAGGTGGTCCGGACACCTTCACCAAAGTTCAGTAGGTTGTGTCGCGTAGACCTTTCAGCAATCCAAACACGATGAGATCACCCATACCTGCAGCTTCGTCCGAACACGTATGGAAATCACAGCAAAGTAAGCTTGTGTGCCCACTGGATACAAATGGATCAGTCAGCGTCCATAATAACAATAATAAAAATAGATCTTGTTTTGCTTTTAAGATGGCTGAATACAGATCTATTTTATTATTATAGGAGATTCTGTGTGCTGTGAAAAGTAAATCTACATCACCTTTGTACCTGCTCCTGAGATATTGATTGTAGAACAGAAGGGAAGACATAGCTCCTTAACCCTAACTGGGTTTCAATCAATACATTAAGGAATAGTTCACTTTTTCAATGTTTTCCCAGCAAAAAATCACTTAAATTTCATCCTGAAACTGGCAAAAAGTTGTTGTGAATCCAAAATACAGCTGAAATGGAACGGATTTAAAGTCATCTTACTGCTCTGTTCCCAGCAGTAAAGGTACCACACAAATTCATATAAAGGAAGGGACTCCATGCAGTAAAACTGCTAAACCATGTGTTTATACCATGTGTTTATTTCAACAGTTTCGGAAAGCGGATCATTCTCAGGTGGCACTTTTGCCACTTGAGAAAGGGCATAATTTGCACTCACAGTAAATGCCTGTTCTATGAGATTCTCTGATTTCCAGCAAATACTGGTATGATGTAGAGATGTCGAACTTCGAAAAATCCAGTCCGCGCGAGGATCCGCGGATTTTCGACAAAATCCGTAAATTCGAAATCCGCAAGCGGACCCGTTAAAAGTATTAAAATGAAAGTTCGGCAAAATCGCATTAAAAGTGGTCTAAATAGCCTTGGTAACGTACACTTAATCACTCGCGGACCCGGGTAATGGCCTTAGAAACACGTATCAATGCCTACATACCTAAAAGTTACAGTCCGCCAGCGTGGTATTTAAAAAAAACGATATTTTCTCGAAAATACGAGGATTTCGTAATTACGAGGATTCACGTAAACCCGCGGATCTCCGTAAAAACGAGAGGATTTCCGTAAAAACGGGATTTTCGTAAAAAAAGAGGATTTCCGTAAGAACGAGGATTTTCGTTAAAAACGAGGAACCGGAACTTCTTTCTGCCAAATGGCATCTTCTGTTAGGCAGCGTATGCCATGAGGTACCTCCTGTCCAGGGGGTATGATGATTCCCCCCTGGAACGTATCGTGTGCAGCGCAAAAAGCGCAGGATCATGGAGGGCTGCAGCGACGGATCCGCGCGCGCTTTGGCTACCAGACCACGTCTCTACCCTCCAGAGACAGTGGTCGGATCTCAAGAGGCAGAGGCCTCAATATGTGGCAGCCGTACGGCAAGATGATGGAAGGCAAGTATACTTTTTATTATATTACTGTATTGTAATAAGTAGTAAAATATTTAATTCACTTTGACAAAAAACTATTTATATATGTTTTTAAAAACACATCAATAATCCTAAATTTGGCTTGAGAGAGAGAGAGATCCAAGTTCTTGTATTTCTCATCACTGGTATTATTACATTTATTATTCTCTTTATATATTCAATATCAGCCCATTTAAAGGGTAAGTAAAGTCAAAAAATAAATCACTGAAAAGTGACTTTATTTAACATAAACACATATAATTCAAAATGATACCCACACATAGACACAGGTAAACACACTTGGTGGCCCACCCTTCTATTTCCATGGCAGCCTTATTTAAAGGCTAAGTAAAGTTAAAATGAATCGATCATTAAAAATGTATTTCTTTTTATCTTATAAATAACACTGATACCCACACATAGACACAGTTAAACACACTTTACTGACCCACCCTTTTAGTTACATGGCAGCCCTATTTGAAGGGAAAGTAAAGTCATAAATAAAATGTTGATTTTACACTCCAAAATTAAAAAAGTTGTGTTACCCACAAAATCTATACAGATACAAGTACACCAGCTACTGATGCTCCCCTACACCCAACCATTGGCTACTCTCCCTCAGAGTATGCTTCATGCAAGGGAAAGCAGGTGAAAGGGTAAGGCTTCATAGGAACAGCACCATTGAGTTACAGCAGGCCAAAACTGCAGTTTGCCACCATTGTTGTGGGGCCAGGCAGGCTTGGCCCCACTGGACATACCCCTCACCCCATTGGCTACTCTCCCTCAAGGTATGCATCGTGCAAGGAAAGCAGGTGAATGTGTAGGAACAGCACCATTGAGTTACAGCAGGCCCCACACTTTGTAATAGGAGTACTGCTTCGGGCTAGGCAGGATTGACCCAGAGCTGAAAACATTAGCCACAGAGTAGCTGTTGGGCTGTATGAGATGGTCAGAGTAGGTGACACCACAAGGTGCCTCATGGAGAGAGAAGGAAGAACAATATGGAGTAATGCTCTCGGGCCGCAGGCAGGATTGAACCAGAGGTGAAAACATTAGCCACAGAGTAGCACTGTCAGCTACACAAAACACACAGACACGGACACAAGCTCCAAAAGCGCAAAAATCTCTCTCCAACTCCTACACTGTCAGGTCTCCACTAACACCACTCCAAAACACTGACAAAATGTCGCCTGTGAAGCAGCCTTTTATACCCATGGGGCTGGCAATAATCATGTTAGCTGCCATTGGCTAATTTAGTCATGTGGCTTGCTCCGTCTTGAAAAATAATCCCAAATCGAATTTACAAGAATTTCTCGTTTTTACGAAAATTCTCGTAATTACGAGAATCCGCGTAATTACGAGGATCTTCGGTTTTTCCGGGTCCCGAAAGATCGTAGATTCTCGTAATTACGGGGATACTCGTATTTTGAAAATTTTTGGAAAAAAAAAAAATGCGGTTCGGAAGTTCGGAAGGCGGAAAATCCGGAAAAATCCGCCGTTCGCGGACGTGATAAATCCGTGGCGGACCAGGTTCGGGTCCGCGAACCGGCCATCTCTAGTATGATGGTGTGTTATTCTAATTAATGGCAGTACGGTGGCTCAGTGGTTAGCACTGATGCCGCAGCGCTGAAGTCCTGAGGTCGATTCCACCCTTGGACACATCTGCAAGGAGTTGTATGTTCTCCCCATGTATAAGTAGATTTCCTCCAGGGTATGTGTCAAATAAATGTGCTTAGATTGTAAGCTCTTTGGGGTAGGGCCTGATGTGAATGTATACATGTAATTGCAAAGCGGTATGGAAGATGTTGGCGCTATATAAATCCATAATAATTACTGGACCACCTGCTGCGGCCCCTTCCCGGCAGCCCCTCCTAGCCTCCGTTCCGAGATTGCCGCGAGCGGGGAAGGGTTGGGAGGGGCTGCTGGGGAAGCGGCGGGGTGGTCTCCGCCACCGCGGGGGGTTGGGGCGGGGTGGGTGTGCCTCCCGGGGCGGGTGCAACCACCCGCCGCGGGTTGCCGCCCATCCCCGCCGCGGGGAGGCTAGTATCGGCTGTTTTCGCCACATTCAAGTGGCAAAGTAAAACAGCTGATACTAGCAGAGCGAAACACATACCGCCGCTTTATAATAGAAGCGGCGGTAACAGGTAAGTATCGCCGTGAAGGGTTAACGCTTCGTTAACTTTTCGCGGCCATTTTCGGACATTTATAAATCGCGCTAAACGCGATTTATGCGTTAATGTCAGTGAAAACGGCCTTGAAAAGTTAACAAACCTTTATAAATATGCCCCAAAAATTTAGATAATCTAGCCCTGTCTTTCTAAGTGGTTGCTAACAAATATACGTAAAAACTTTATTTCCTCATCCCCCCTCCAGGCATGCTCAGTCAGTTCCACCACTTATCATTGAAGGAGCTGTCCAATTAGCTACTTTGAATACTCCTGTGCTAACGTTATAAAGAGATTAAAAGGAAGTGAAAGTAAATGCTAAAATGCAGTAGTAGAATAGGTTAGTAATATTTTACACAGGTCTATCTTTGGTTAAGAATAACTTGGTCAAACAAGTGATATATATTGTAATCCGCTGCCTGGGCTATTTGTCAGAAAATAGTTTTTGCCTATAGTTCTCCTTAAAAAAATGTAGCCTCCAAATATTTCCATTGTGGTGCAAGAATTTCTAGACTTCCAGTTTAAGGAGCTCCACCCTAATTTGCTAAGGTCTCCATTGACAAAGGTAACAAATTTTTCTTGTGACCACTAAAGTATTTTGGTGATTATAAGAATAATTCCATTCATTATATTTCTGGTTTAACGTGAAATTTATCTATGATGCAAACTGTAATAGTGATCCCAACTTACCGCAAGGGGGCCCTATTTATAAAAGATGATATCGTTATCGTTAAAAATAATCGTTATCAATATTGTAAAATACCGATCGTTATCGTAAAATACCGATCGTTATCGTAAAATACTGATCGTTATTTTACGATAACGATCGTTATTTTTCGATAATGATATCGACTTTTATAAATAGGGCCCAGGGTTCTGGGATATATTAAAGGACAACCATACTGTAAAATTTAACTTTTATTAAGAAAAGTACCTAAACAGGGAGATAGGATGTTGTTCCCACCTCCCAGTATTGTTTCGTGAGGAGCTACAGCACATACAGTTTTATTTGCCAGGTTATGGCCTGGGCTCCTGTATTAAAGATAGAGCTGAAGCACTCAGGAAGTCTGGCAAAAGCAGTTTCCTTTGTCCTATACTGGGGGGTAGAAAGTACCATCCACCGCCCAGGTACTTTTCAGTGTAAATGTTTTGAAAAAAGTTTATACGCACTATAGTCTCCTTTAATGGTTATGACATATGGGACGGCTGCTAGACTTTACTGCATTGCCCTGCTTGTTGATTTCCTATTAAATGGAAGTTTAATGTAAACCAATGCAAAAAATAGTATGCAATTAAAAAATGTGCCCCATTATTGCAGGTCTTTGTTCCTGGCTCCACTTGCATTGCTTGAAGAACGGGAGGTAGCATAGATCCTATTCCTTCGTTCTTCAATCAATGCATTAAAGGAATAGTTTACTTTGGTAGTGAACTATTCATTTTAGCCAGCCCTCCAGGCCACTTTCCACTGTTAAGTCAGCTCTGCCTCAGTCCACAGCCAGTAGGTTACCTCTCCAGCCACTAGCCAGTGTTAAGTCAGCCTCCAGTTCACCAGTCAATTTTAAGTCAGCCCTCCAGTCCACCAGCCAGTGTTGTCAGACCTTCAGTCCACTAGCCAGTTTTAAGTCAGCCCTCCAGTTCACCAGTGTAATGTCACCCCTTTAGTTTACTACTCAGTGTCAAGTCAGTCCCCCAGTTCAGAAGCCTGCACACCACACCCAGCTCCACATGTCATGGCCACTTTCCTTTTCATTTAGAGGTGAACATGCCATTAAACCAATAATTAATTTTGCCTTTTAGGAAACACTTTATCATGCACACAGTGCAGCAGTTACTACAATAGTGACAAGTACTAATAGGTGTTATTACATTCATAACGATATCCATCCAGTGACAATGTACTAATAGTGGTTACTACATTATACCATATATCCATACAGTGACAATGTACTAATAGTGGTTAAGTGGAGTTTCATTTTAGAGGTGAACATGCCATTTAAACCAATAATAATATTTTTTGCCTTTTAGGAAACACTTTATCATGCACACAGTGCAGCAGTTACACCGATACTCCGTGTAATGGAACATCCCAGAAATGCTCCTCTACCAATGATGTATGCGGCACAACTCGGATCCGCAATGCAGTTAGCACAGGTGATTGTTTAACACATAACAGCATTGGGAAAACTCTACTCTTAGCATCTGTTTAGCATAAATAAATGGAATCTTTAATAAAAACATGTAAATAAACATTACATTATACCATATATCCATACAATGACAATGTACTAATAGTGGTTACTACATTATACCATATATCCATACAGTGACAATGTACTAATAGTGGTTACTACATTATACCATATATCCATACAATGACAATGTACTAATAGTGGTTACTACATTATACCATATATCCATGCAGTGACAATGTACTAATAGTGGTTACTACATTATACCATATATCCATACAATGACAATGTACTAATAGTGGTTACTACATATATACATATATCCAATGCAGTGACAATGTACTAATAGTGTTACTACATTATACCATAATCCATACAATGAAACAATGTACTAATAGTGGTTACTACATTATACCATATACCCATACAATGACAATGTACTAAAATTGGTTACTACATTATAACATATATCCATACAATGACAATGTACTAATAGTGGTTACTACATTATACCATATATCCATACAATGACAATGTACTAAAATTGGTTACTACATTATACCATATATCCATACAATGACAATGTACTAATATTGGTTTCTCAATAGCTCCTTTTTTTCCATCAGGTTATTTGTGGAGCAGTTTTTTCTATATAAGATCCTGTGTGAGTTTTGCCGAGTGTAATAAGATTGGAACAATATCCGGTCTGTATTCAAACACATCAACCAGCACAACTTGCTGTAATTCGGATAACTGCACCCCACCCACTCCTCCTAGTGAGTATTGTGTCCCAAATCAATTTCGCATTTCGGGCAAATCCCTTTCGGGATTTAATGCTGGCTATTAGCCCAAACTCTATACTAAACCACGAGCCCAGGTTGCGTGGGTGTCTTTTGCAAACTCGTGCAGCCGGCGCTAAGATGGAGTTAAATTCAGAACTAGAGATGGGATCCTGGTCCATCTCGGACTTGGATCAGAGACGGAACCCCTTGCTTCCGAAATCCATATGTTCCGTCTGAAACCAGATGGATCTTTCGAATTTCGGAACTTCGGATCCCATTTTCGTTGATTATCGAACTTTCGATAACCCTCGAAAATCCCAGAAAATAGCCTTAAATGAAAATGGGCTTTGAAGTCCCAAAAGTAGGTTCCGTTTTCGGATCTTTGTGATTTTCCAGAAAAACGGAATGAAACTTAAAGGGCCACTATAGTGAAAAAATGACTTTGCCTCATTTTTATCTATAAATTAATACATGTAAATAGCACATACTCTGAGGTTTGTGTGTCGCTGCATTCCTTAGATACAGTAATTGATTTGCCCAGGCTCAGCATCTCTCCTCCCAATCTTAACCGCCACCTCCTTCCGGACCTCCGGGCTGTCTATAAGGGCAAGCATGCTCAGTAATCACTAAGAGGCAGCATTGGAAGAGGGAATTTCCCATCATGCAATTCACATGATTTGCATGAACACTGTCTCCATTCCAGTTATAGTAAAACTGCACCTAGTAGAAGATAGTTCAGATTGGATATCTAAAGATAACTATTGTTTCAGTATAGATGTCCTTTTATACCTGTTACCTTAAAGGAAATGTACAGAAAGTGCTTGCAATAAACTTTAAATTTTTTTTTGCTGCATTTGAAAGGTCTTTTTACTTATGTGCGTCCTGCCACAGGAATGGCGGCAACAAAAGAGTTACTATGGTTAACATAGGAACTCTTTCGTTGTCCCGTGCATTATCCAATCACTCATTTTCTGTATAATGCGGTATCCAAGTTGGTTTTTCCTGGCTATGCCAAGTTGGGTCTGGGATTTCTAACCTGCAGCCCTCCAGATTTTTGAAAACTACAACGCCCAGCATTCCTCCATTGCAGAAGAAACCAAGGAATACTGTGCGTTGTAGTTTTCCAACATCTGGAGGGCCACAGGTGGGACATCCCTGCTCTGGGCACTAGAGCAATAAATTGTTAGTGGATATATATTTAGTTATCAGATCATCTCATAATTGGGGGACACTTATAATTAATCTAAGTAACAGGGCTGCGTTAATTACAACCTGATTGTATTTATACTGCAGTGATTCTGACAGCCTTGACGCATGATTTCATGTACAACCCCTAACTGCCCTCTGCTGTTTGAGAGTGTTTGTCAGGGAATGGTGGAACTAGTAGTGCAACTGCATATTTATTAGGCTTGCTCACAATTTTGCAGACCATTTGTTTGAAGTCAAGCAAATTCAGGTTCTGCAATCAAAAATCTATTTTATTGTTTACAGCAACATGTATGTGCTGTTTATGGACTGCTACACAATGATACCACAGACAATAAACCTAGGAGCTAATGATTATTCATTGCTGCAGTCCAACTAAATTACCAGCCACTTACTTGCAAATCTCTAACCTAAATACAAAGGCAAGACCTGCTAGTTTGACTGCTGATTACAAACTGAGCTGTTCTGAGGATTTTATGACGTTTTATAGTATCTCATAACACACCCTCAAAATCTGATTGGTCCAAACAAAAATCTTAAATCTGATTGGCTCTTGTATTATTGACCAATCATATGTTGGGGTTGTGCCAAGGAGACAGTATAAAACAGCCAGAGGCCTTCAGCAAGTCCTAGTTCTGTTTTAGTAGCAGAGCTGCTAGTTTGTTCTGCAAGCATAGCAACTATCAGATGTTTGGTGCCTAACTGAGCTTTCTAAATGCATTAGTTTTGGTGCCTGGTAGTTGCAGTGTGGCTGCTCTCTGTTTTGCTCCATCTCATAAATGATTGTTTGGTGCTTATGTATAAAAAAAAAGTTTCATAAAGTTCTCTCAGAATTTAGTGCCATGCCTGATCAAATTCACTGGCTTTGAACAAAGTTATTGTTGGTGTAGTTGAATTACATCTATCACCTTTACCCTAAAGATACTCTCTAATAGCAGAGGGCAGTCAGGAATGGTTTGGGGTTGTATTTTGTATATAGAGAGCCACAGGTTAATCAGGTAAAACAACTGTAGCCAGTCTGAGTTAGAATGATCACAGTATAAAATCAATTCACAGCAGTAGGAGGGAGTGACTATACATGCCATTCAGTTTGATTGACAGTTTCTCCCTCTAAATCTTTAAAACTTATAAGTCTAATATCTACAAAAATTTTGGACGGATTAGAAAGAGAAACACACATTGGGGGATGGGATGAAGTATAGTTTAATAGTATGAGGTTTTTAAAAGATTGAATTTGGACACTATAGTTGCCCTTTAAGTTTTTACATTTTTGATCACATTTCCCTTGGATCTGTGAAAGTCTTTATATTAGCACATCGATTGATTTCTGTGCTCAGTTCTGATAGCTCTGATTTTGAAATTGTTTTCACTCTTCTCTTTCTTTAGGTAACCATACAATATCTCTACACAGTTTAGCTCCAGCTTGGAACTGTTGTACACATATAAAAAGTTCTTATGGTTCAAAATGGTGTTAATTTTGCCCCAACCAATCAGATCTTATTTAACATTTTAAAGCTAGCATCTGATTAGTTGGGAAAAACTAGCACCATTTTTAACGATACGCGGGAAGATCCAATACTCCATGCTGCGTTACTTACCTTAGCCTGATCACGCGATACAATGACTGACGTAAACGAGATTACATCAGTTATTGCATCGTGGGATCGGGCTAAGGTAAGGAGCGCAACCTTAATGCTCCCCAGCCTTTACCGTTTAGATTCGCGATATGAGGTAGCACAAAACGTAACGGCAGGGGTTTTGGATCGTTAGCACAGCGCTATTTCCAAAAACATTTGGAAATGGCGCTGTGCTCTAAATTCCGTCTAAAACCCACGTTAACCCAAAATTATTTCGGGTTAACGTGGGTTTTAGACGGAAAAGGGCCATATTGTATCTCCCCATAGAACTTTTATTGAATCTCCCTGATAGTGGTTTATCATTTCTGTCAAACCTTATGCATGTTATATATATATATATATATATGTCTATATAAATTAACATCAATAAAGCTTTGTTTTTCCTTAGTGCCTGTGCAAAACATTACAGCAAATGGACGTCAATGTCCATCCTACCTTGAAACTCAGTTGGTACCTTGTGAGTTTAAAAATCTTACAAATTGTATGGGAAACCAGAACCTGTGCATCCGATACTCCTCAACTACAACTATAGGTGGGTAACTTAGGGTTTAACTAAAACAGGGACCTACATTATAACCTGTGCACCAGATACTCCTCAACTACTACTATAGGTGGGTAACTTAGGGTTTATCTAAAACAGGGACCTACATTATAACCTGTGCATCCGATACTCCTCAACTACTACTATAGGTGGGTAACTTAGGGTTTATCTAAAACAGGGACCTACATTATAACCTGTGCATCCGATACTCCTCAACTACTACTATAGGTGAGTAACTTAGGGTTTATCTAAAACAGGGACCTACATTATAACCTGTGCATCCGATAAACCTCAACTACTACTAAAGGAGGGTAACTTAGGGATTATCTAAAACAGGGACCTACATTATAACCTGTGCATCCGATACTCCTCAACTACTACTATAGGAGGGTAACTTAGGGATTATCTAAAACAGGGACCTACATTATAACCTGTGCATCCGATACTCCTCAACTACTACTATAGGAGGGTAACTTAGGGATTATCTAAAACAGGGACCTACTTTATAACCTGTGCATCCGATACTCCTCAACTACTACTATAGGTGGGTATCTCATTATTCACAATGAGATAGGGATTAATCTACATGTTCTTAGGCCAAGGCCACACTAAGTGCAAGCATTGCAAGCACAATACATGTGCATTGGTGCCGTTCGTATCGATAATGTGCAGTATCGCTGTATTGTGATACCGCGCTTTATAAAAATGGCCCCTAGTGTGGCCACTCCAATTGGACTACGCTAGTGTGCGCTTTTAAAAAGCGCAATAGGATTGCTGTTGGATCGCGCTTAAAAACGCACTAGTGTGGACTAGCCCTCAATCTGCAGCAACCAACCACATGTTTCCTTTTTACTGGTCTACTACAGTTAGAAAATTACATCTGATTGGTTGCTATAGAACATGGTAAGATGTTGCTCTTCTTATTAAAAAGGCCCTAGTAATATTCCTTCTAAATACAAAAGTAATATTTGTCCAACGATGGGCCAGACCGAGACAGAGAGTTTTCCATCTTCATTTCGTGAAAATATTTATAGACACGTTTTCATTTTGTACTAGGTAAACTTTGCAATATATATTATGGAATCAGACGATATAATGTTACTGTTCTCTACGTTGATTATATTTCTACATTATATTTCAATATACACTGCAAAGCTAACTTCATAATACTTTACAATTTAATAAACATTTTACAAGATGCGGCGTAAAAGAAACTTGTATTGCCCAGTGTAACCGATCTAAAGAGCTCTATATCATTGATATTCTGTACTCACTGGAAAATCATCTTAATACACATCAGGATTACGGCCCTAGATATGGACTGAAACGCGTTGATACAGATTTTTTAAAATAAATATATAAATCTGATGAAAACCCATGAGAGCATTTGTTGGTGTAGTGCATATATATTGCAGTAGTGGTATACAGTAATTTGCAATGAATTGCTGACAAACTTTCATAAGGCCTTAGTACTTTAATAAAAAAAACTTGATTGAAGCCATGTTAGTATACTTGGGGCGTCCTCCCTGATGATGGCAGGATGCTCCTGAAATAAATTATTATTAGTATCCCACATTATACTTGTCCAACTCAAACACTCTATTCAGTACTCACCTAATTATTATCAGTATAAAATCAAACTAAATATCACTCTTTTATTAATATTGATGTAATAAGAATAACCATCATGTCTTCTGTCTGCTTCAGGATCTTCTAAATCAAGCCTTCTGCTTGGTGGATGTGCCTCCGAGAGCATTTGCAGTACAACCAAGAGCTACATATCTGCCCCGGGTTTGACTCTAGAAGTGGAAAGATCCTGTAATAACAATGCCAACAGATTTTATTATTGCATGGTTTCCGTTTTGTTAATTCCTCTGTTGAGTAGCTTTATTTCACATTGTAATTTACTGCTATCGTGAGCACATTTCATGCCAATATTTTCAGCCTGTAAGACTCAACTGAGCTGACACTTTCTTTCAATTTCTATTTGGCAGTTCTCAGACAGGGCTTTTACCGGTAGCTTATAAAACATCCAATCACCTTCAAATGACATTCACAAAGAACTCATGGAAATAAATGTTAACTGCCTTACTGTATATTCTTTCTTTCTTTTTGCAGAAATATGAAGAAATTACAATATTGTTGTTACAGGGTTGTGTTCATTAATAAAGTTGTTGTTTTTTTTTACCATGTCTTGTCCTTTAAAAGCAAAATATTTGGCCAAAAGGTATTTTTTGGTAAATAAATTCCTTTAGTGGAATACCACAACAACACCAATATTTGTCCATTAATCCTGTGCTAAATAAAAGAAGAATCTACTATTGTACTGTCAATGTAAGCAGTGTACTGAGAAAAACCAAATACTAACAGACGGTGGGAAATCTAATTCTATGTGAAATGTTTCCTACATATTAATGTTACAGGTTTATATTGTATTTATTCCTATTTTATAATGTTCTGTAGAAATGTTTAATGTATTTATTAACAAAATTTGCATATATTGACTTTTCATTAAAATGATTCCATTTTCCATAACAAACTATAACATTTATATGCTGCACCAGGAGGTTGATTGGGTTGACATATTGATCTGTCTGCACAAGGAGGTTGATTGGGTTGACATATTGACCTGTGTGTACCAGGAGGTTGATTGGGTTGACATATTGACCTGTGTGCACCGGGAGGTTGATTGGATTGACATATTGATCTGTCTGTACCAGGAGGTTGATTGGGTTGACATATTGATCTGTCTGCACCGGGAGGTTGATTGGGTTGACATATTGATCTGTCTGCACCAGGAGGTTGATTGGGTTGACATATTGATCTGTCTGCACCAGGAGGTTGATTGGGTTGACAAATTGACCTGTGTGTACTAGGAGGTTGATTGGGTTGACATATTGACCTGTGTGTATGGAAGGTTGATTAGGTTGACATGTGTGTATCACGAGGTTGATTAGGTTGACATATTGACCTGTGTGCACCTGGAAGTTGATTGGGTTGACATATTGACCTGTGTGTATGGAAGGTTGATTAGGTTGACATGTGTATACCAGGAGGTTGATAAGGTTGACATACGGTATTGACCTGTGTGTACTGGGAGGTTGATTTGGTTGATATATTGACCTGTGTGTACCCGGAGGTTGGTTAGGTTGATATACTGACCTGTGGGTACCGGACGGTTGATTAGCTTGATCACTAGAGTAGCTATTAGACTGTATCTGGAATAATGAACAATAGAATAGGACTGGGACTCTCATTAATGTTCTTGCACTCGAAACTCAGCAATTCTCATCTGGTGAAGGCCAGAAGATCCAGGTTCCATGACATGTTTTAGCCCTAGTGTGGGTGGTCCCTTAAGCAGGAGACTGCAACATATGTCTATCTGTCATTAAAGGGCCACTATAGTGAAAAAATGACTTTGCCTCATCTTAATCTATAAATTAATACATGTAAGTAGCACATACTCTGAGGTTTGTGTGTCGCTGCATTCCTTAGATACAGTAATTGATTTGCTCAGGCTCAGTATCTCTCCTCCCAATCTTAACCGACACCTCCTTCCGGACCTCCGGGCTGTCTATAAGGGCAAGCTTGCTCAGTAATCACTAAGAGGCAGCATTGGAAGAGGGAATTTCCCATCATGCAATTCACATGATTTGCATGAACACTGTGTCCATTCCAGTTATAGCAAAACTGCACCTAGTAGAAGATAGTTCAGATTGGATATCTAAAGATAACCATTGTTTCATTATAGATGTCCTTTTATACCTGTTACCTTTAAGAGAATGTACAGAAAGTGCTTGCAATAAACTTTGATTTTTTTTTGCTGCATTTGAAAGGTCTTTTTACTTATGTGCGTCCTGCCACGGGAATGGCGGCAACGAAAGAGTTACTATGTTACATAACATAGTAACTCTTTCGTTGCCGCCATTCCCGTGGATTATCCAATCATTCACTTTCTGTATAATGCGGTATCCAAGTTGGTTTTTCCTGGCTATGCCAAGCTCTGGGTCTAGGATTTCCAACCTGCAGCCCTCCAGATTTTTGAAAACTACAACGCCCAGCATTCCTCCTTTGCAGAAGAAACCAAGGAATACTGGGTGTTGTAGTTTTCCAACATCTGGAGGACCACAGGTTGGACATCCCTGCTCTGGGCAATAGAGCAATAAATTGTTAGTGGATATATATTTAGTTATCAGATCATCTCATAATTGGGGGACACTTATAATTAAAGTAAGTAACAGGGCTGCGTTAATTACAACCTGATTGTATTTATACTGCAGTGATTCTGACAGCCTTGACGCATGATTTCATGTACAACCCCTAACTGCCCTATGCTGTTTGAGAGTGCTTGTCAGGGAATGGTGGAACTAGTAGTGCAACTACATATTTATTAGGCTTGCTCACAATTTTGCAGACTATTTGATTAAAGTAAAGCAAACTAAGGTTCTGCAAACAAAAATCTATTTTTATTGTTTACATCAACATGTATGTGCTGTTTATGGACTGCTACACAATGACACCATAGACAATGAACCTAGAAGCTCAAGACTATTCATTGCTGTAGTCCAACTAAATAACCAGCCACTTACTTGCAAATCTCTAACCTAAATACAAAGGCAAGACCTGCTAGTTTGACTGCTGATTACTAACTGAGCATTCTAAATGCATTAGTTTTGGTGCCTGGTAGTTGCCGTGTGACTGCTCTCTGTTTTGCTACATTTCATAAGTCATAGTTTGGTGCTTAGTGTATAAAAAAAGTTTTCATAAAGTTCTCTCAGAATTTAGTTGCCATGCCTGATCAAATTCACTGGCTTTGAACAAAGTTATTGTTGGTGTAGTTGAATTCCATCTATCACCATTTTCCCTAAAGATACTCTCTAATAGCAGAGGGCAGTCAGGGAATGGTTGGGGTTGTATTTTGAAAACATATAGAGAGCCACAGGTTAATCAGGTAAAACACCTGTAGCCAGTCTGAGTTAGAATGATCACAGTATAAAATCAATTTACAATAATGCAGCCCTGCTAATTACATGAATCTGTCTGTCAGGCTCTGTACAATACAAGGTTTGTTACCATATAACTTTCATTTATGGCTTTTACATGTGTGTGGGGAGAGATGGGATAAAAAGGTTTTTCTTTGATTACCGAGTTTCTGAGAGTTTCACTCAGTATTTATTGAAGATTAATTGACTTTATTAATAATTATAATGTACTGGTAGAGACGTCTTCGATCTCTCTCCTTGGTTTGCCAGTACACGCGTATCCTGCTTACTATACACACGTGTGATAGCGGGTCGGTGATAATCGTGCCGTGAATGGGCACTTTATCGGGCAAAACAGCCGCTCGTTTGGAGATCTACATGGCCGGTTGGGCAATGATCCCCGACCGAAGAGCCGTTTTGGCTGATAAAGTGCCCATACAAGGCACAATTTATCGCCTGAAACAGCCGTTCATACGCATTGTGCGTCACGGGTCGGCACCCGCAATCGCATGTGTGTACGATCCTTTACTCATAGTGGCAGTGTCTGTACTGTTTATAGTTAGAGGGATATGGTAATTTACTTCATAGGGAGGACCGTGGATATGGTAATTCCCAGCAGTAGGAGGGCGTGACTATACATGCCATTCACTTTGATTGACAGTTCCTCCCTCAGAATCTTTAAAATTTACAAGTCTAATATCTACAAAAATGGTGGACGGATTGGAAAGAGAAACACACATTGGGGATGGGATGAAGTATAGTTTAATATTATGAGGTTTATAAAAGTTTGAATTTGGACACTATAGTTGCCCTTTAATGTGCAAAAAGGGCATATTTAATTGGAATTATTAATAAAAGCTGTGGCCGATTGTTACCCATAAGAAAGAAATCTCTGTGTCTTAATTTACTGTAAAATATCTAATCTGGGTATATCACCTTAACAACTGGTATATGGTTTGGCTGACTGGGTCCCTATTCTTTTGTTTTCCCACCATGGTCTTTCTAATTTATGACACAGGCAAATTTTGCATCTCTTAGACTATATGCCCCCAAATTCTAAAAATACGCATGAATACAGAATATAGAAAAATATCCACATATTTGTCACTTTGTCCTTATATATTTTTGTGATGTTGGGTCAAGGACAAACATTCATCTTTAATTTCAGGTAAAATAAAAAGAACAAGGCTCACTGGTAGGTGCGGCTACTTCAGGGACTGTAACCGTGTTGGCACCATTCGTAGCTCCAATGGGACTATTGAATTCGCCACCACCTGCTGCAAAACCAACAGATGTAATAGCTATACGCCCACTTGTAAGTACGTGTCAGTCTTTTATGTTGTGTTATTTCTGTAGAACCTCATTCTTAGGGGATGATGCAATAATTGGCCAAGCTACCTAATGTAATATTGGATTAGTTTGGGCTGGAGTGTAATTAGTTTTGTATCAACTGCACAGGCACCCAATGCAATATATAACTAGCTATGTAGTGCAAAACTCAATGTCTCCTGAAGGGGGAGTAAGGCGGCGATCTCCTTACCGTCGCTGCTGGACTAAGCGGCAATTTTACCTGTCGCGCTGCCCTAAGGCGGCACTCCTTACCTGTCCGCTGCTTGACTAAGGCGGCACTTCTTACCTGTCCGCTGCTTGACTAAGGCGGCACTCCTTACCAGTCCGCTGCTTGACTAAGGCGGCACTCCTTACCTGTCTGCTGCTTGACTAAGGCGGCACTCCTTACCTGTCCGCTGCTTGACTAGTCGCACTCCTTACCAGTCCGCTGCTTGACTAAGGCGGCACTCCTTACCAGTCCGCTGCTTGACTAAGGCGGCACTCCTACCTGTCTGCTGCTTGACTAAGGCGGCACTCCTTACCTGTCCGCTGCTTGACTAAGGCGGCACTCCTTACCTGTCCGCTGCATGACTAAGGCTGCACTCCTTACCTGTCCGCCGCTTGACTTTGCTACCTCTTCCTCTTAGTGTAGCAATTTACTTTTTTAAAGTCCACCCACAAAACTATAATTTAACCCCATACTGGCCCTACCTTACATCTCTGCTCCTTATGGTTCTCCAGCTATGACTTTTCAAAGTCCAGGAAACTGAAGACTCCAAGCTGTCTGTGAGCCATCTGATCCATGCTGATTCCTCGTCCTCATCAAGGTCTGAGGCATGCGCAGTCCCCCCACCCACCATCCAGAACCATCCTCAGCCATCGTTGCACCTAGCGTGAAATCCTCTGGATGTAAGGTAGGTAAACCCTGCCCGCCCCCAATCGCCGCAATATTTCTTAAAAATAAAAAAAACCCAGATCCTTCTCTCCCACAACATTTCCAGTGACGTCAGCCGCGTCTGTGATTGCCTGCCTCTCAGCCAATCACATACGCGGCTGACGGTCCGGACCCTGCTTGGAAGCAGGAGGCCGGATCATATCACCGCAGGAGAGAAGGCTGTGTATGTAGAAATCTGGGGATTTTTTTTAAAGAAATATTGTGGTGGTTGGGGGTGGGTAGGGGTTACTTACCTTACCCCCAAAGTTCGTTTTGGGGTGGACATGCCCTTTAATATTAAATGACCAAACCTGTTATTTATAAAATTTGCAGTTCTCTTGTTTTTAAAGAGAATAAAAAAGAAATAACTTTTATGTAATTCCCTGTGTGATACTGTAAATATCTGAACTGCTTTACTTTAACCTTAGAAATGCTCCCATGGGCACTAGGAATCCCTGAGGCCCCCAGCAAAAATATGATGTATATATCTGTCATAGGAAAAATAAGAAGATGGAGCCCCCCTATGGTTACTCCCCCTGCTCCTCTAGTAGTCACACCCCTGCACCTTCTGGTAGCTCCTCCATGTGAGCCAAATATTTATTTTGCATAAGCCCCATTATCGTACATCACCAGCAGCCAAGGATCATGGAAAACATTAAAGGGTATGTAAACTAAAAAAAAGGACTTTGCCTCATCTTAAAGGGCAAAAAACTGCTGACTATTTAATAATTCTCTATACTTCTTATAAAAGTATCTGCCTCCTCCCTCTGCTCATTAAGCCTTTTATAAGCTTGAGCATGTGCAGAGGAGGTAGCAGGAAAAAAACAGTAGTCAATCATTGGCTGTGATGCCAGTGTCACAGCCTTGATTGACTGCACAGAGGGAGGAGCCAGAATGAAGGCAATAATTATACTTAAATATCTGGTTAAAAATACTATCTAATAATCTATATTACTATCTAATAATACCTATCTATAATATCTAATATTATGCTGAAAATATCAGTTGGGGTTGGGGGCAAGTAATTTGACATGCGATCAATATTTTCTTTTGAGAATGGACATGCCCTTTAAACTATGCATTAATACATATATGCAGCACTTACTCTGTGTGAGATGTAATTTGTTTTGTGTCTTCTTGTCTTGCTTAGGCTCAGTATCCTTCCTCCCTGACTAATCTGACAAAGTGTGAGGACAAGCATGCCCAGAAATCTCGGAGTCAGCACTGGGAGAAGAAAAAAAAAATCCCATCATGCAATTCACACATATTCACCTTTTCCATTCCAAAAACAGCAAAACTGTACACATTAGAAAAGTTTAGAATTAAAAGGCACTTGATTGACAGTTGAAATGTAAGATAGCTAAAGAAATAGGGGAAAGATCAACAAAAAAATGGCACTGTACACTGATAGTTGGGAAGAATAATAGTTTTCCTGTAATAAACTAAATTCAGTTGATATACTGTTTCCTTTAGGAAAGGATGCTTCAAAGAGGGGAATAGATTCAAGGGTGAAAAATTTATAGAAGTTTAGGGAAGGGCAACTAAATTAATAAGGGGAATGGAGGGGCTTGACTATGCAGAGGAAGCAATGTTTGCATGGGCATATGATCACTTTATACAAATATATTAATGAGCCATACAATAAACTCTCTGGTGCATTGTTCACCAAGAGGAGGACACGGGGACATCCTTGCCATTACCACATCTGCTGGAAGACAGTTCCACGGTTTCACCATTCTCGGTCTAAAGAAACCTTTCCTAACCTGAAGATGAATCTTCTTCTCTTCCAGTCTTAAAGGGCATATCCAGTGGAAAACAGAACTTTAGCTATAAATGTAGAGGACCCTCCCAAACCTACATTTTGCATTATCAATATTTCCCAAAGATGCCCCTGAAGTGTTTTACCTAACTTGGTCCTTAGCCACTCCTCCTCTGCGCTAAAGTAGAGCATCTGTCAGCGCAGAAGCCCTCTGCTCCTATTTTTTCTCGAAACAGGAGCAGGGGGTGGTGCCTAGGGGGCTAGAGACTGGGTCAGGTAAGTCCCTTCCGGGGGCATCTTTGACAAAATTTGATAAGGCAAAACCTAGGTCTGGGAGGGTCCTCTACATTTATAGCTAAAGCCAAAGGGAAGCACCGGATCCATAAATCCATTTGTAGTATTATGTATAAAGTCTGTGGTTATCAAAAAGTTTGCTCTCATCTAGCTTGTTCTCTAGCTTCACTTACAGTGGCATCTTCAAACAGAAAAAGTAATGGTCTGAGCTGCCCGTCCTGTTTTCATCCAAATTCAAAATGGTGTCCAAACCAAGAAGAGATGCAGTGTTTTGGAAATGAAACTCGATGTGCTTTTTACACTAGCAAAACTTTTAAAGGTGCTAAAATTCATTAACTTGTATGTTAATTACAGTAAGTTTTAAGGCAATATCCTACAAAATAGCCTGTCATTTTTTAGACTTGGCCCCTCCCCCATTGACCTTTGATCCCTATTTTGTGGGTCACCCAAACCTGACCTGGTATAGTATTCCATATAAGAACTGATCACTTCCCCATCGCCATATTTCATTTGTGACATTATCTGAATATGGAAGACTTTAATTACGGTATCCTTACATTGATTAGATGAGTGGAACTGCTAACAGAAATAAAGGATAAGTATACTCCCCTCCACCATGTTCCACCGGACCTGGCAGTTAGAATTACCCAGAGTGAGGACCTAAACCTCCTGGTCCTCAATGTTGGGTTTTCTTTCTATGTTCTGCAAGATTAACTTAAAGTTTCCTTTGTTGCTCTGACTCCATTTCGCCGACTGAATGCAGGATGGAGCCACGAATGAAACTTTAAGTAAGTGTTGCTGAAGATTGAAATCAATTCCAGCGGTGAGGACCTGGGGGTTTAAATCCTCATCCTGGGTATTAAACATCGGTGGACAGTGGATAAAGTGAGATTAGTTGTCCTTTAACAGGTGATGGGTTCCTAAATTTGCTACATGAACATTTTTTTTCACGGCTGGTTGAAGTTATACTAGAAAAGGTGCCACAATATGTTGGATCTGGTAATACATATATGTGCTGGGGTAACAAAGACTTTTAATTTCAGGAAAGCAAATGCCCCCTGTATAAAAATATCCTTTAGGCTTGTAAATTAGAATGACATATTCTCAGGTAAAGATATGGAAAAGAAGTGGATTTTTTTAAGGGGGTTTAAATCATTTCACATCTAAATTGGGAAATAAATGTAAAAAAAAAAAAAAAAGGCCACATCCATCTGTCTTGTCTTTATTCTGAAGTCAAAATGGAACTATAAAAACTGGAACAAGGATTAAGGAATTAAGCTAGCTACTGAAAAATAAATAGGATAGCTGAATAAAGCAAGACTAAGCAAATACATCCTCCTTATAGAACTAAGGGACATATTTATAAAGGCGTGGTATTGCTTTTAGCGATCCTGTGCCTTTAATGATCAGTTTAACGATTACGACCATTATCGTACATTAACAATAAAAATTGGAAATTCCAATACAATTTTAAATCTGCATTGGTTATTTCAGGTGCATTTTAAATGTGGATAGGAGGTTGGACAGATACTTAGTAGGTTGGACAGATACATCGGAGGTTGGACAGATACATCGGAGGTGGGACAGATACTTAGTAGGTTGGACAGATACTTAGTAGGTTGGACAGATACTTAGTAGGTTGGACAGATGCATAGGAGGTTGGACAGATGCATAGGAGGTTGGCCAGATGCATAGGAGGTTGGACAGATGCATAGGAGGTTGGACAGGTACTATTCACTTCATGGAGGTAGATTCCTAACTCCTGTTTCTCCTGTTTTATTTTGTAGGTTTTTCATTCACAACAGAGACAATGTTTGGTTGCACCACGGAACAGATCTGCGTTTCTGGCTCTTACCAAACAGAACACAGCGGCAACATTATAAATACCAGAGTCATATGCAGCAGTGGAATTACAATCAGTAGAAAAGATGGAATTCCCCTAGCTTCCCTCTTTGTTATTTATTACACAATGACCTCTGTCTGGGACTAAGTTAGAAAATATTGCTCCATTCAAGGGAATTAATAGGATTGGTTTGTAGCTATTGTATTGATTGTTACGGTACAGACGTGAGATGTCACACAGCATGCTGATGGCCCGTCTGGTTCATTCCTTCTGCAGTCTGGGGTCGAGCGTTGCATGCAAATCCCACGTCTGTACCTAGCGTTAGATAGACACATACATATTTCCCTCTGTTTAAAACTGAGCAAGGCTGATTGGAAAGGCTTAGCCTACACTGCACTGCTCTCGCACGTATGGAATCGCGCACGATAATGATATCGATTGCGCATGTGTGAGCATGTTGCCATACCATCCCCCTTTGATTTGTAATCTGAGCGCATGCGTTTGCGCAAAAAATGCAAATCACATGCGCTCCGATTAACGGATCGCACACGCATCGCTCAGCAGCACACTAGTGTGGCCACATCAAGTGGGCCACACTCGTGTGCACTTTAAAAAGCGCTACCTGATCGCAATCGGAACACACTTAAAAGCGCATCAATGTGACCTAGCCGAGATCTTTTTATTCATTTGCCTCCTCCACCTCCGGATTGATTTGCTCTTTGCTTTGTTCACATCTTTATTCACAATGTGGGGACATTATCTGAAAGTCAACAAGATAATCTGGAGACAACTGAAGATTCTACAGTCTGTCAACACAAACATATTTCCTGCTCTATAGCCATATAGATCTGTGGAAGTGTGCGCAGATATACTGCTCTATAGCCATATAGATCTGTGGAAGTGTGCGCAGATATACTGCTCTATAGCCATATAGATCTGTGGAAGTGTGCGCAGATATACTGCTCTATAGCCATATAGATCTGTGGAAGTGTGCGCCGATATACTGCTCTATAGCCATATAGATCTGTGGAAGTGTGCGCAGATATACTTCTAAGCCATATAGATCTGGGAAGTGTGCGCAGATATACTGCTCTATAGCCTATAGATCTGTGGAAGTGTGCGCAGATATACTGCTCTATAGCCATATAGACTGTGGAAGTGTGGCCGATATACTGCTCTATAGCCATATAGATCTGTGGAAGTGTGCGCAGATATACTGCTCTATAGATATAGGTGTGGAAGTGTGCGCAGATATACTCTATAGCCATATAGATCTGCGGAAGTGTGCGCAGATATACTGCTCTATAGCCATATAGATCTGTGGAAGTGTGCGCAGATATACTGCTCTATAGCCATATAGATCTGCGGAAGTGTGCGCAGATATACTGCTCTATAGCCATATAGATCGGGAAGTGTGCGCAGATATACTGCTCTATAGCCATATAGATCTGCGGAAGTGTGCGCATATATACTGCTCTATAGCCATATAGATCTGTGGAAGTGTGCGCAGATATACGCTCTATAGCCATATAGATCTGCGGAAGTGTGCGCAGATATACTGCTCTATAGCCATATAGATCTGTGGAAGTGTGCGCAGATATACTGCCTATAGCCATATAGATCTGTGGAAGTGTGCGCAGATATACTGCTCATAGCCATATAGATCTGTGGAAGTGTGCGCAGATATACTGCTCTATAGCATATAGATCTGTGGAAGTGTGCGCAGATTACTGCTCTATAGCCATATATATCTGGGAAGTGTGCGCGATATAATGCTCTATAGCCATATAGATGTGGAAGTGTGCGCAGATATACTGCTCTATAGCATATAGATCTGCGGAAGTGTGCGCGTATACTGCTCTATAGCCATATAGATCTGTGGAAGTGTGCGCAGATATACTGCTCTATAGATATACCTGTGGAAGTGTGCGCAGTATACTGCTCTATAGCCATATAGACTGTGGAAGTGTGCGCAGATATACTGCTCTATAGCCATATATATCTGTGGAATGTGCGCAGATAATGCTCTATAGCCTTAATCTGTGGAAGTGTGCGCAGATATACTGCTCTATAGCCATATAGATATGTGGAAGTGTGCGCAGATATACTGCTCTATAGCCATATATATCTGTGGAAGTGTGCGCAGATATACTGCTCTATAGCCATATGATCTGGAAGTGTGCGCAGATATACTGCTCTATAGCCATATATACTGTGGAAGTGTGCGCAAGATATACTGCTCTATAGCCATATAATCTGTGGAAGTGTGCGCAGATATACTGCTCTATAGCCATATAGATCTGTGAAGTGTGCGCAGATATACTGCTCTATAGCCATATATATCTGTGGAAGTGTGCGCAGATATACTGCTCTATAGCCATATATATCTGTGGTAGTGTGCGCAGATATACTGCTATATCGCCATATATATCTGTGAAGTGTGCGCAGATATACTGCTCTATAGCATATATCTGTGCAAGTGTGCGCAGATATACTGCTCTATAGCCATATAGATCTGTGCAAGTGTGCGCAGATATACTGCTCTATAGCCATATATATCTGTGGAAGTGTGCGCAGATATACTGCTCTATAGCCATATAGATCTGTGGAAGTGTGCGCAGATATACTGCTCTATAGCCATATAGATCTGCGGAAGTGTGCGCAGATATACTGCTCTATAGCCATATAGATCTGCGGAAGTGTGCGCAGATATACTGCTCTATAGCCATATAGATCTGTGCAAGTGTGCGCAGATATACTGCTCTATAGCCATATATATCTGTGGAAGGTGGCGCAGATATACTGCTCTATAGCCATATAGATCTGTGGAAGTGTGCGCAGATATACTGCTCTATAGCCATATAGATCTGTGGAAGTGTGCGCAGATATACTGCTCTATAGCCATATAGATCTGTGGAAGTGTGCGCAGATATACTGCTCTATAGCCATATAGATCTGTGGAAGTGTGCGCAGATATACTGCTCTATAGCCATTTAGATCTGCGGAAGTGTGCAAGATATACTGCTCTATAGCCATATAGATCTGTGGAAGTGTGCGCCGATATACTGCTCTATAGCCATATAGATCTGTGGAAGTGTCGCGCAGATATACTGCTCTATAGCCATAGAATCTGGGAAGTGTGCGCAGATATACTGCTCTATAGCCATATAGATCTGTGGAAGTGTGCGCAGATATACTGCTCTATAGCCATATAGATCTGTGGAATGTGCGCCGATATACTGCTCTATAGCCTATAGATCTGTGAAGTGTGCGCAGATATACTGCTCTATAGCCATATAGATTGTGGAGGAAGGTGCGCAGATTACTGCTCTATAGCCATATAGATGCGGGAAGTGTGCGCAGATATACTGTCTATAGCCATAGATCTGTGGAAGTGGTGCGCAGATATACTGCTCTATAGCCATATAGATCTGTGGAAGTGTGCGCCGATATACTGCTCTATAGCCATATAGATCGTGGAAGTGTGCGAGATATACTGCTCTATAGCCATATAGATCTGCGGAAGTGTGCGCAGATATACTGCTCTATAGCCATATAGATATGTGGAAGTGTGCGCAGATATACTGCTCTATAGCCATATAGATCTGCGGAAGTGTGCGCAGATATACTGCTCTATAGCCATATAGATCTGTGGAAGTGTGCGCAGATATACTGCTCTATAGCCATATAGATCTGTGGAAGTGTGCGCAGATATACTGCTCTAGCCATATAGATCTGTGGAAGTGTGCGCAGATATACTGCTCTATAGCCATATAGATCTGTGGAAGTGTGCGCAGATATACTGCTCTATAGCCATATAATCTGGGAAGTGTGCGCAATATACTGCTATAGCCATATAGATCTGTGGAAGTGTGCGCAGATATACTGCTCTATAGCCATATAGATCGTGAAGTGTGCGCAGATATACTGCTCATAGCCAATAAGATCTTGGAAGTGTGCGCAGATATACTGCTCTATAGCCATATATACCTGTGGAAGTGTGCGCAGATATACTGCTCTATAGCCATATAGATCTGTGGAAGTGTGCGCAGATATACTGCTCTATAGCCATATATATCTGTGGAAGTGTGCGCAGATATACTGCTCTATAGCCATATTCTGTGGAAGTGTGCGCAGATATACTGCTCTATAGCCATATAGATACTGTGGAAGTGTGCGCAGATATACTGCTCTATAGCCATATATATCTGTGGAAGTGTGCGCGATATACTGCTCATAGCCATATAGATCTGTGGAAGTGTGCGCAGATATACTGCTCTATAGCCATATATACTGTGGAAGTGTGCGCAGAATACTGCTCTATAGCCATATAATCTGTGGAAGTGTGCGCAGATATACTGCTCTATAGCCATATAGATCTGTGGAAGTGTGCGCAGATATACTGCTCTATAGCCATATATATCTGTGGAAGTGTGCGCAGATATACTGCTCTATAGCCATATATATCTGTGGTTAGTGTGCGCAGATATACTGCTCTATAGCCATATATATCTGTGCAAGTGTGCGCAGATATACTGCTCTATAGCCATATATATCTGTGCAAGTGTGCGCAGATTACGACTCTATAGCCATATAGATCTGTGCAAGTGTGCGCAGATTACTGCTCTATAGCCATATATTCTGTGGAAGTGTGCGCAGATATACTGCTCTATAGCCAATAGATCTGTGGAAGTGTGCGCAGATATACTGCTCTATAGCCATATAGATCTGCGGAAGTGTGCGCAGATATACTGCTCTATAGCCATATAGATCTGCGGGAAGTGTGGCGCAGATATACTGCTCTATAGCCATATAGATCTGTGCAAGTGTGCGCAGATATACTGCTATAGCCATATAATCTGTGGAAGTGTGCGCAGATATACTGCTCTATAGCCATATAGATTGTGGAAGTGTGCGCAGATATACTGCTCTATAGCAATAGATCTGTGGAAGTGTGCGCAGATATAACTGCTATAAGCCATATAGATCTGTGGAAGTGTGCGCAGATATACTGCTCTATAGCCATATAGATCTGTGGAAGTGTGCGCAGATATACTGCTCTATAGCCATTTGATCTGCGGAAGTGTGCACAGATATGCTCTATAGCCATATAGATCTGTGGGAAGGTGCGCAGATATACTGCTCTATAGCCATATAGATCTGTGGAAGTGTGCGCAGATATACTGCTCTATAGCCATATAGATCTGCGGAAGTGTGCGCAGATATACTGCTCTATAGCCATATATATCTGTGGAAGTGTGCGCAGATATACTGTATATTTTCTGTGCGCATCAAAAAAATTGTGCGCTACATTCTACATTGCTTAAATTCTTAGAGGTTTAACGCACTTTATCTGGAATGTGTGCATGCAGACAAGCGCACATCTTAGTGAGCACTACCTACAGGCAGACTTTGCCTTTGATTTGAAGAATATTTTGTGTAAACCTTGTAAGCAACATTTTATCTCATGTGATCTCCCATTGAATTGTACTCTTGGTTCTTGTGTTTCACCAAATAATTTAAAAAAAAGCACATATCACACACATAAAGAGCGTGCCCGCCAAATGGAAATTTACACTTAGCTTGCTAATTTGTTTTTGTTTAAAGTCTATATTTAATAAAATATTTTAACCAACCATTATTTGAATCCAAATAAAACGTTTGTACGCACTCTCTCATAATTGTCAAGTAAGGCAAATTAAATTGTGTCTATGGACATAACTCATAAGGCTTGCACACTTACAGTTTAAAATGGTGCTAATTTTGCCCCAACCAATCAGATCCTATTTAACATTTGAAAGCTAACACCTGATTGGTTGGGGCAAAATTAGCACCATTTTAAACGATAAGAACTTTTATTGAATAACCCTGATAGTGTACACATAAAATCTCTACTGTGTGCACAGAGACAGTAATGCATTAAATAGAGCATTGTATGTATGGTCAGTGTTAAGCCTTATCTGCATAAAGTCATCAATATATAACCCTTTCCGTTCCATGTGTTAAGGCCATCCTGCATAGGAGCACAAGTCAGAAATTACCCCTGGATATTTGCTGTAGAATGCCATCACATACAGTCTTAGATAAATGTACTTACCACACACCCCTTTTCTCTGCAGTATCCAGTAGAGAAGTAGGCACACTGAAGGACATTTTCAACCCAATGCTTGAAATTGTGTTCCTTCAGAAGTATCAGATAGATAGCATATACTTTTTGATGGAGTTGAATTTAGTATACACAATTTATTTATTACCTTGGTTTTTATATTTGTTAATATTACTGCACATTAGAGATGTAATGTGGTTTCTAATAGAACCCAGTTTCGAATCGAATCTGAGGGTTTCGAACTCCTGATGAAACTTTCGGAACTCCTGAATTTCACGGAACCCGGATTTTGAAAGTAGACAATTCGAAAATCTAAAAACTGGAATTTTCAAACTTTTGAAATGTCTTAAAATTTTGAAAATTCGAAAACGGAACAAAACTCAACAGAACGTCTCTACTGCACATGTACTTGGTTTTGGATCCGCCCAGAAGATTGTTTAACATTTCTGTTGGATATGCATACGATACTCTTGTTAAGGAATATCGACAGCCTCAAACCTACTAAAAGATCTAAGCTGATGGACAATTTCCATATTTCCTATTTTGTCCAGAACAGTGATGCTGTCACATGGTTTGTGTGGTCTTAAAGGGACACTATACTGAAAAATGACTTTGCTTAATCTGACATCAACATGCTACTTGCACACAACAATATCAGATCATGTAGTTCTGATGACTATAGAAGAAGGGAAAGGGTTAATGTAAAATCCCAGAATCCCAGGTGGCACTTGCAAATCAGTTGTTTGCATGTTTAACTGATTCTGCATGTTTAATTAATAAATAGAGCAAGTGCTAGTTTAACCATTATGCAAACCCCTTCTGATTGGTGGACATATCTCCATAGACTACAAACACACTGCCCACTATAGGAGGAGAGAAATCAATGGCTGCCCCCATAAGAAACATAAAAATGAAAATATCCAGATAACTGCTCCCAAAAAATAATGAAAGTATATGGAAAAAGTACACAGGATAGCGCTCTCTGCAAATATACTTTAGGTCATTTTTGCAGTGTAGATGCCTAAAACCATGTAAGTAGCCTTTAGGCTTCGTTCACATTTAGTGTTTTTTTTTAACACAGTGGAACATCGCATTGCGATTTAGTGCGATATTCTCCTGCGTTAACGCAGATCACCTAAATATAGAGGACAAAATATTCCTCCGCACCACCTTGTATCTACATCTAGTTAACTACATCTAGAAAAAACAGGTGACCCCCTAAAAAATTCCCAGGGGGTCCCCTAGACCCAAAATAGCACTCAGACCATCTCCACTACAAATCAGACATACACAGATATTATGTCCAAAAATACACAAAAGTTTATTAGAAACCCTCCTCAAACCTGTGCATCCCTATACAACACCAATACATATTACCTCACTAATCAAAGTGCATCAAAATTAGAGATGTCCGAACTTCGCAAAATCCGGACCGCTCGAGGATCCGCAAATTTTTGGGAAAATTCAAAAATCCGCGAGCGGACCCATTAAAATGAGAAAAATACGAGATTTTTTGTATTTTTGAAAATTTTCTAAATTACGGGTTTTCGCGTATTTTCGAAAATTTTCGAAAATACGAGAAAACTGGTATTTTCGAAAATATGTATTTATGGAAGTAAGAGAAATCCTTGTATTTTTGAAAATTTTCGAAATTACGTGTTTCTCGTATTTTCGAAAATACGTGAAACTCGTAATTTCGAAAATTTTCCAAAATACTAAAAATCCACAAATCGGTAGTTCGGAAGGCGGAAAATCCGGAAAAATCCGCCGTTCGCGAATGGGATAAATCCGCGGCGGATCCGGGTTCGGATCCGCGAACCGGCCATCCCTAATCAAAATACAATGTACTTCAATATCTAAAAGCAGAATATAAAGATAAAAGTTCATATAAATTACTGCCCATAAAGAGAGGAGCCTAAGGAGAATGTTACTCTAAAATAATGTCCATTCCCAGCTATGGGTAACAATAGTAACCAAACATACCCAGCTGTAGATAACTATGGTGCCAAACACATCCTGTAAAGATTCAAATCCAAGGTCTCACAGTCCAATGCACCCACAGTTATTAATAATCAAGATGTAGCAATGTAGCAGGCACAAGTTACCAGGTAGCAATGCTGATTATAATGTAGAAAACATCCATCCTGCCCAGATCGCACCAGTCCTGGGCTACAGATTTTAATATATGTACCGGAGCTCCGGTCCAAAGGGATTTGGTCTAACTAGGCCTCACCGGCTTTCTTCACCCGCACACTCTGCGGGACTTCCTTGACCGGACCACTTCTCCTGCCACAGACCATTGGGACCTCTCTCCCTACACCAAGGACTGTCCCCGAACTCCTCCTAGAGAACACCGATACCTTCCGTATGTGGGTGTTTCCCTGTGGCTACACACCAAACAACATGCTTATCTGGCAGGCAGCCAGTATCTCCGGCTCCTCACACAGCTCCTCACCCAGCAACCACCGCTCTTCGTCAGGGCTCCTCCTCCTACATTCCCGAACTTTTAAATCTCCCTCTCTTAAAGGGGAGCATATCATGCTTTATTTTCTATCCATACATTTGCCAATATTCACTAATATAATAAACCTTACACTAACATATTTTTATCACACACTATGGCTTGTTCTAAAAGCATACAGTATATATTCTATATTTACCCCCTTTCTCCCTGTGCTTGCGTGGGTTTCCTCCAGGCACTCCGGTTTCCCCACAATCATAAAGACATATGGATAGGTTGTATGTGTACATAAAGTTATTAGATTGTAAGCTCTTCGGGGCAGGGCCTGATGTGAATTGAGTAAATAATTGTAAAGCGCTGCGTAATATGTAGCGCTATATAAGAAATAAAATACATACATACATTTTATAAGAAGCAATTGAATTGGATGTCTACATTGAATTATAAGATGTTTCAAACTGTATATCTAAAGAAATAGGGGGCAGATCAACAAATAAACAGTGCAGTGATAGTTGGGACAAATTCTAGTTTCCAGTAAAGGGCAATTTCGGATCCCAACTCCAAGCAGAACTTTAATGAACCAGGTAATAATAATTCATATTGACGCCATCCACATACATTAGAAGTTTTAACAAAATGTGCGGTAGTGGAACGTAAACATTGCTCTATTTGTCTTACTACGGAGCTTCTCAGCTTCCTGATGGTTTTGATGACTGACAACTTCTTAATAGAGATGGGTGGCCATATTTAGCTCTGCTATAGCCTGCCCAGCTCCATCCCCAGCCTACTCAGACTTGCCTCCAGCCTGCCCAAACTAGAACCTTCATGGGATAGAATGCAGCAGTCTGGGATCCTGGGAAGTTTATGTTTTTTTGACTAGCTGCTCTGATCTGGTTTGGTTAGATCAGCCTGAATGGAAATCACCTAAAAACTCTCAAATACTCTGTAGTTCACATTCTGATTGCTCGTTTCATATAACAAGAGAGCACTAAGCAATTAAAAGAACAAATACAGGAATATAACAGTTTATTATATAGCACTAACCTGTTTATCCTCTCCATTGAGAAGGCACACAATAGGTATCATTAACTATCAGGTGTTCCTTGCAAACGCCTACACCCTTTTACCACTGTAACCGTGATTAGAGAAGTCAGTTTAGTTGCTGTTTCATGTATGACCAGTAATCACTGGCTTAGATGGGCCACTAGGAGTTCCACCCTTGGCAACACTTTCATTGAAATGCCGGCCACGAGGAAATGAGCACCGAGGGCCGTTTATAACGGTTCCACAATATGTGTTTGGGTCCAGGCACTCTCTGTGGTTATTAGCCAATATTTTCAAAGGTGCTACACAGGTCCGTCTTCTACCAGGGTCTTACAGCTATAAGTCATCAGATGTTCACACCTTATGGAAGGGACATGGTGATCCCGGAAACGTTGGATGTGATTTATAATAAACAGTTGAATCTTGCTTGTGCTACAGGTTCCAACGGTGTCTGTATTTTACACTGAATATAACACAGTGCAATTCCATTATATCAAACTATGAACCATCTACACAGCCAATGAGAACACAAGATTTGCAGTGTAAAACCAAAGTAAATCCGGAGTAGCCTGCAAAGTTAGTAGACTACAGTATATTGGTCCCTTAGCTGATACCCGTGTATCTCATTTCATTCTGGTGCTGTTCCCTATGGACACTCTGTCTACCGAGAGGGTTGGGTTTCTGTTCCTGAACTGTCAGACTTGTTTTTCTTATTTCTTGTGTAGAAGGTTCAGTCTAACCAGCAAATAACAAAGAGGTTTGGTTCAGAGGCTATGGGGAGATTATGTGCTGCTGCTTTCCTCTTCTCTGCTGTTATATTGAAAGGTTAGTGGGGAAACTGTGTTGGATTGAACTATTTATAATCTTCCATTTCAGCTCTGCACTGAGCACTGGGGATCCCCTGGCACCGTGTACAAACCAACACGCAGATCCCAGGCCACACGGGATCTAATTCAATCTTATTCAATTCCTCTTGCTGCTTGGCTGTTTCAAGCTGTCCAGTACCTCCTATGTTTTAAGGCTGAGGCCCCCTAGAGCGCATGTAAAAATATTGTGTGTTTCTCTGTGCTTTTGCCATCCGCTTGTGTATACTTCTATCCACTTTTTCATACGTTTGTTCTCGCGGTTCGCAGGGGATTATGGGTAGGCCGCGGAGGATAAAGAAGAACCCAGTCAGCCATATCAATCTTATAACAAATACTTTCCCAATTAAATTAAGACACAGACACAACTTTTTGGGTGAAACAATCGGCCACGGCTTTTTATTTAATATCTTAATTTAAATAACTTAATTTAAATATGCACCTTTGCATATAACCACACTGTACACCCTTGCATGCCATAACCAGACTTGTTGTTAACCATCTCCAGCCATAGATCTCAGGTTGAATGCCAACCTCTGTCGTGCCAGAGGGTATGTAATCGCTCCATCAATATCCAGCATGGGTATACCCACCAGCCGTGACTCCAACAATTTTTAATACAAATAACATAAAACAAATAACATAAAACAGGTTGGGCAGGAGGGATGAGCTGTCTTCAGGTCACCGGCAACTCCAAAATGGCACCAGTGACCGTGTGCAGTGACCTTAAAGGCTATGTCCACCCCTAAAATCGATTTTTAATATTCTGCTCCCCCATGTCCCCCAGCCCCAACCGCATGTTTTTTTTTCTTCAAAAAGCTCCCCAAACTTTTACTTACCTCCCCTCGATCCTCCACCGCACTGCCGGCCCTCTGCTTGCGAGAATGCAAGCAGAGGGGCGGGACCGGCAGTCGCGTCTGTGATTGGCTGAGCAGCAGCCAATCACTGACGCGGCTGCCGGTCATTCAGTGCAGCGGAGGAAAGCGCTAAGTAAGAGTTTGGGGAGCTTTTTGAAAAAAAAAAAACATGCGGTTGGGGCTGGGGGACATGGGGGAGCAGAATATTAAGGGGGTTTAATGCTAGGGGGAGGGATAGTAGAACGGGAGGGAGAGGGAGGGAGAGGGAGGGGGAGGGAGGGGGGAGAAGGGCTTCAGCACGCATGGCAAAAATCTACCTGAGGCCAGCTAGAAGGCAGTGTCCTATATGGACCTGCTAGCCTCCTGGTGGGCAGTTTTTGGAACTTTGGGGGGGGACTACAGGAGAACCAGATGGAGTTGGGATGTGAGGTAAGGATTAAACTACACTACATGGTGGGGCCAGTAGTTGGGGGGATTATAGTTTTGGGGGTGGACATGCCCTTTAAATATAGACGTGGCGTGATGATGTCACGCCGGCGCCACGTCTCACAAGATAACACTCACGCTTCCCTACCCAGGAGGAGGACAAACCGGGATGCTTCCTGCATAGCCCCAGGTACCTCCCCCCATGGTCAGACGCCCCATCCTTTAACGCGCGCCAGGGTTCCCAAAACAAAAATTGCATGTTAAAAAAATGTAGTAGTAACACGTGGGTAAATGTAGTTATGGATCATTAACATCAAGAATATTAACACAATAAAGGAACCGGTAGAAAAGTAATAATTTGAATGTATCCTTGCACACGACCAAGTTTATAAACCATTGGTTAGAGAATGATAAGGCGAGATTATTTCTTAAAGGCATAAACAGGGAGATTCAATATAGCAACTACCTCCTTCTTGCCTTTACACAAATACCGGCGTAATAAGAGGTAAAAAGCGAGGAGTTGCGTGAGTTTAAAGCCCCAAACAACCCTGTGTTAAGTTTTGTGCTAAAAAGGTTGTAGTGCAAAATTTTTAACACACAAAATGTGGGTTTTACCCTTAATTTAAGGATATTCAATCTCCCTGAACTGCACCTATTTAATGTGGACACTGAAAAACGAACTACAGTTAACTTAACAATACTAAATAGTCCGTTGATTTTACTGCCTTTTTTGATTATGTTTTCCTTCCATTCCGTTCCTAGCAAAAGATACATTTTCTAAATGTACCTGTTTCCCTTCCATTACCCCTAGTAGCTCAGCGGACTAATGCCACTTTTATAAACTCATAGTAAACGATTGCTATTTTCACCATTTCACTATCGCAGGACATCACAATGGCAAAAAGCGATATTTTCGGTATATTAAAAAAACGCTCCTTTTTGCGGCAAAAACTATCGCCGCTGCGATGTGTGTCGGTAGTATCTTCTCTTTTTGCTGCGATACAGGACTTTTTTTGTGGTTTATTTGAAAGTACACCATCATCCAACCCTCCACCTACCTTTTCCCCCCCAGAATTCCCCTTCGTTTGATTACAGCAGCATGGGAAAGGTGTGCAGGTTTTTGGGGGTGAGTCTTCCCCTTTGCTGGGAGTGCTGTCACTCAATGTGCATCATCATGGTAACAGACACACCCACTTGGCTGCAGTAAGAAATCCTTTCCTCCCTGACTCTCTAAGTTCATTGTTACAGCTGATCATGCAGAGAGAGACAGGGGAGGAAAAGTTAAAACCCTCTTCCCACAATACTGTAACAAAGGCAGGGGGAACTTGTGTTGTTTTTAATAAAGATTTGTTTGTGTCTAACGCTGAGAGGGGTGGTTGAAAAAGTGATCTAAGATTGATTTAATCTAAACTACTGCTCACAGACACAGGATACTGCAAGTACATATCCACCTTACACATATCTATCCTTACAACCCAGGTGACTTTTATCAGTGGGGATACCCTTTAATGCAATTGATTCATTGTGTTAATTCCAGTATCACGGCGAACAGATACTTTGGTAAACCCGGAAATCAGCAAGTGTATTACAGTAAATGCTGGAAAAAAGTCTAACATCCCTGGAACCTTCTTAGCATTGAAACAAACATCAAAATGTACTGACAACTTACTAGGACGCACTGACAATGTAGATATATGGGCACTTATGCTTATTTGCCACCTCAGACTTGGCGAGTTTAAATGGCGGAACTTAATGCAATAAAACACTTCTTGCCATTTTATAAATATGATCGAGTGGTTACCGCAGCAATGTATGTCAAAAGCAAAATGGGCAAAGGTGGCAGTACTTTCCAACACTGGTTATCGACGCTTTATAAATTGCGATAAGTCCAAATTTGTCGAAAAGGCAGAGATAACAGTGGCAAAAAATTTAACAAACCTTTATAAATATGCCCCATAGTCTATGAGGATTCTGGTTTAAATCCCCAGAACCCGATAGGAAATAGACTGCAAAGATTACTTTGTGTGAAAAGCAAAGGGATGTGTGGGGGAACAGAGATTGTTTTAATAACAATTTCTCACTGTGTTCAATGTGTGTGTGAGTGTGTGCGAGAGAGGCAGGATCTGCTGTAACATGTTCTGTGACTAAGAGAGGACATCTCTGTTCTGTAATTCCTTGGTTTGATCTTCTCTGCACTGGAGGGAATGTGAAGTGTACTGTGCACATGTAGACAACCAGTAAAGCCAGACAGATGAATTATGGAAACTTACCGCTAGTAACTGTCACATTATCGCCGTGGACCTCTAGATTTTGGCACAAGAGCCATGAGATTGACTATCACATAATGGCAAAACAACAGGAACAAAAGCAATAAATGGGACAATACAAAGGATTAGACATATGAATCCTAAAGTCAGATAATGGGGAAAATTCCATATACGCTTAAAGGGCAAGTCCAACCCTAAAACTATAATATTATAATGTTATTGGCCATGATTCTAGCTTTAAAACAAACCATCCCCCATTAAAATCCGTTCAGCCAAATTGAAAATACATACGTTTTTGCAACATGCTTTTTGCAGACCAGGAACATCTCAACTGTAATCCAAGTCACCTCAACCCGTACCTTCAGCCTCCCTTGGCTTACAGAGAATTTAATTATTGTCAGTGTAGCAGGGAGATTCAATAAAAGATCTAATTGTTTGAAATGGTGCTAATTTTGCCCCAACCAATCAGATGCTAGCTTTCAAATGTTAAATAAATGAATCGGGGGGGGGGGGGTTGGGGCTGTGGGAGCTCCTATGGCAACATTATTATAACATATAGTGGAAGTGCTACTGATCTGACCAAAACATTAGAACAAACGGCGCCCACCCTCCTTGTTAAAAACCAGTAGGCGGGGGGAAGTGATTGATGAGCACATTCAAGGTCAGGGAGACAATCTTCCCACGAAAATGCAATAAAGCGGGAGTGTCAGCCCAGATAAATGCCCAAGGTAAAGGTTTAGGACCTTCCAACTGGGGTTACCTTGACTGGTTGGAAGGTTTTTCACTTTTATGCATAAAATTGTAACTAAAACCCCCCATGTTACTGTTTGCACTAGCACAGATATTATGGTATTGGGGCCCAGGAATGTGCATGATCATCTCTTTCTTGTTTGTTCTAGTTTTGGTCAGATCAGTAGACTTCCACATATGTACATGCCTTCGTGGATCATATTACAGAATACCATGACCTTCGTGGATCAATATACAGATATACCAGGACCTGGATGCATGAATATTACAGATATACCTGACCTGGATGAATGAATATTACAGATATACCGTGACCTGGATGAATGAATATTACAGATATTCATGACCTGGATGAAGATATTAACAGATATACCGTGACCTGGAAGAATGATATACAGATATACCATGACCTGGATGGATGAATATACAGATATACTGACCTGGATGGATGAATATTACAGATATACCATGAATGGATGAATCAATTTACAGATATACCATGACCTGGATGGATGAATATTACAGATATACCATGACCTGGATGAATGAATATTACAGATATACCATGACCTGGATGGATGAATATTACAGATATACCATGACCTGGATGAATGAATATTACAGATATACCATGACCTGGATGAATGAATATTACGAGTATACCATGACCTGGATGAATGAATATTACAGATTACCATGAACTGGATGAATGAATATTCCAGATATACCATGACCTGGATGGATGAATATTACAGATATACCATGACCTAGATGGATGAATATTACAGATATACCATGGACCTGGAGGGATGGAATATTAAGATATACCGATGACCTGGATTGAGTGGAATATTACAGATATACCATGGACCTGGATGGATAAATATTACAGATATACCGTGACCTGGATGAATGAATATTACAGAATACCGTGACCTGGATGGATGAATTAGATATTACCGTGAACTGGATGGATGAATATTACAGAATTACCGTGACGGATGATGAATATTACAGTTACCGTGACCTGGATAGATGAATATTACAAAATACTGTGACTGGATGAATGAATACTACAGTATACCATGAACTGGATGCATGAAATATACAGAGATACCGTGACCGGATGAATGAATATTACAGAATACCGTGACCTGGATGAATGAATATTACAGATATACCGTGACCTGATGAATGAATATACAGATATACCATGACTGGATGGAATATACGATATACCGTGACCTGGATGAATGAATATTACAGATATACCGTGACCTGGATGGATGAAATTACAAATATACTGTGACCTGGATGAATGAATACTACAGATATACCATGAACTGGATGAAGAAATTACAGATATACAGTGACCTGGATGATGAATATTACAATACCATAACCGGATGAATGAAATTACAGATAACCATGACTGGATGGATGGATATTACAGATATACCATGACCTGGATGGATGGATATTACAAGATATACCATGACCTGGATGGATGAATATTACAGATATACCATGACCTGGATGGATGAATATTACGAGATACCGTGAGATGGATGATATACAGAATACCGTGACCTGGATGAATGAATATTACAGAATTACCGTGACCTGGATGAATGATATTAAAGTATACCGTGACCTAGATGAATGAATATTACAGATATACCATGACTGGATGGATGAATATTACAGATTACCATGACTGGATGAATGATATTACAGATATACCATGACCTGGTGAATGAATATTACAGATATACCATGACCTGGATGAATGAATATACAGATATAACATGACCTGGATGGATGAATGTTACAGAGATACCATAACCTGGATGAATGAATGTTACAGATATATAATGACTGGGATTAATTGAACATTCACAAATACAGACACTAGAGGCCTTTGTAATAAAAGTTCTTATAGTTAAAAATGGTGCTAATTTATTCCAACCAATCAGATCTTATTTAAGGGAGGCTACCCTCCTTGTTAAAAACCAGTAGGCGGGGGGAAGTGATGATGAGCACATTCAAGGTCAGGAGACAACTTCCCACGAAAATGCAATAAAGCAGGGAGTGTCAGCCAGAAAATGACCCAAGGTAAAGTGTTAGGACCTTCCATACTGGGGTTACCTTGACGTGGTTGGAAGGTTTTTCACTTTTATGCATAAAATTGTAACTAAAAACCCCCAGTTACTGTTTGCACTAGCACAGATATTATGGTATATGGGGCCCAGGATGTGCATTGATCATCTCTTTTCTTGTCGATTGAAGTTCTGCACAGCCTCACCATGACCTTGTTGAACACATCTCCCTCCCTCTACTCACTGCATACTTGTAGTGTCTGCGACAACTTATCAAGTTCTGAACAGCCTCACCAGGACTCCGCTACTGATACACATCTCCCCCCCTCCCGTATCCACTGCCTCCTTGTAGTGTATGCGACAAGTATAAGTTGCACCCCAACCATGGACCCATGCTATGATTACACATCTCCCCATCACTCACTTACTCACCATCCTTTAGTCGTCTGGAGACACTTATAAGTTCTGGCACAGCCTCACCATGACGCCTTTGGCTAAACATCTCCCCCCCTCCCGTATCACTGCCTCTATGTGAGTGTCTGTGGACATTATAAGTTTGCACTGCTCACATGGACCTGGCTCTGCTTACAAATCTCCCCTCCTCCCCTTACTCACTGCCTCCTGTAGGTCTGCGACAATATAAGTTCTGCACAGGCCTCCACATGGACCCTGCTCTGCTTACCCCATCCCCCTCCTCCTACTAACTGCCTCCTTGAGTGTTGTGACACTTATAAGTTCTGCACTGCTCACCATGGACACTGTTGCCAAAACATCTCCCCCACCCTCCCTTACTCACTGCCTCCTTGTAGTGTTGCGACACTTATAGTTCTGCACAGCCTCACCATGGACCCTGCTCTGATTACACATCCCCCTCCCTCCCTACTACTGCCTCCTTGTAGTGTCTGCGACAACTTTAAAGTTCTGCACAGCCTCACCATGGACCCTGCTATGATTACAACATCTCCCCCTCCACCTTACTCATGCCTCCTTGTAGTGTTGTGGACATTTATAAGTTCTGCACGCCTCAACCATGGACCCGCTTGCTTCACAATCTTCTCCCTCCCCTTAATCACTCTCCCTTGTAGTGTCTGCGAAACTTATAAGTTCTGCACAGCCTCACCAGGACCCTGTCTGCTTAACATCTCCTCCTACTTTCCCCTTATTTTTTTCTATGCTGGCAGCCAAGGATCCTAGTAAGAGGTCAGGGATGGGGAAGAAAAATCATTTCTGCTCCTGGAGTGACAGGTCTTTCCCTGTAAATGCTGTGATTTTAAATGAGGTTCTCAGATATACAGCTCAGATTTAAAATCCGAAAAAAGTTTTGGAGCAGTGGGATCTTGCTGTAAAATTCATATATTTTAGAGTAAAGTTACCCTTAATCACAAACAAAGATGGTTATGAGAGGAACCTATAGCCAAAACGATGGCCCCAGATTTTACGATTTCGTAGCACAAGATTTGTGGGGAGTGTACCAGTGGTTACCCGCTAGTAACCAGATTTGAATGTCAGGTTTTGGTAAATTGCAGTGAGTTGAATATTGCGGGCTTGTAGCTTGGGTGTGGATATTCACCCAGCAGCAATTAGAAGGGGGTGAACTCTCAGGAGTCAGGTGTAGAGTTAGTAGAGGTTAGAACATCGGTTATAATTGTAGACCAGTTTATATTGGATTACCTACTACTAATCCTAAAAATACATTGCATTTAAAAAACACTTACTACGTTAGTTATGGTCTTTTTTTTCAAACAGATGATCGTGGAGGTATTAAGGGGAGATGATCACTGACTTCTTACCTCAAAGGCCTCCTGATGCTGTACGCCACTGGGTCATGGTATATCTGTAATATTAATTCATCCACCAGGTCACGGTATATCTATAAGATTCGTCCATCTCGGTCACGGTATTCTGTAATATTCATCATCCAGGTCACGGTATATCTGTAATTATTCATCCAGGTCACGGTATATCTGCTAATATTCATCATCCCAGGTCACGGTATATCTGTATATTCATCCATCCAGGTCAGTTATATCTGTAATATTCATCCATCCGTCATGGTATATCTGTATATTCATTCATCCAGGTTCACGGTATATCTGTAATATTCAGTTCATTCAGGTCATGGGTATATCTGTTAATTCATCCATCAGGTACGGTATTTGTAATGATATTCATCCATCCAGGTCACGGTATAGTATATCTGTAATATTATCTATCCTACTGGTAATCTGTAATATTCATCATCCAGGTCACGGTATATCTGTAATTTCATTCATTCAGGTCATTGGTAACTGTAATTCCATCAGGTACACGTATATCTGTAATATTCATCCAATCCAGGGTCACGTATATCTGTAATATTCATCATCCAGGTCACGGTATTCTGTAATATCATCCATCCAGGTCAAGGTATATCTGTAATTCATTCATCCGGTCAAGGTTATATTCTGTAATATCATTTATCCAGGTCACGGTATATCTGTAATAATCATCCATCCAGGTTACGGTAATATCTGTAATATATCTCAGGTCACCAGTAGTACACGGCTTATTCATGTATATCTCTTAATATTCATTCATCCAGGTTCAACCGGTATACTGTATTAAAATATTAATTCATCCAGGTCACGGGGTTATAATCTGTAATATTCATCCATCCAGTCACGTATCTGTAATATTTATCCATCCAGGTCACGGTATATCTGTAAAATTCATTTATCCAGGTCAGAGTATATCTGTAATATTCATTCATCAGGTCACGGTATACTGTAATATTATCCATACAGGGTCACGTTATATCTGTTAATATTAATTCATCCAGGTCACGGTATTATCTGTAATATTCATCCATTCCAAGGTCAGGTTTAATCTGTAATATTCAATCCATCCAGGTCACGGATGATCACCAGTGGTAATATTCATCCATCCAGGATACACGGTAGATCTGTAATATTAGTCATCCAGCCAGGTCACGGGATATCTGTAATATTAATTCCATCCAGGCGTAATCTGTAATAATCACATCCAGTCATGGTATATCTGAATATTCATTCATCCAGGTCATGGTATATCTGTAATATTATTTCATCTCAGGTCATGGTAATCGTTAATATTCATTCATCAGGTCCATGGTATATCTGTAATATTCATCTCCAGGTCACGATATATCTGTAAATTCATTCTCCAGGTCACGTATATCTGTAATAATCATCCATCCAGGTCATCGGTATATCTGTAATATTCACATCCTCAGGTCATGGATATCTGTAATATATTACATCCAGGTCATGGTATATCTGTAATATTCATTCATCCAGGTAAGGTATATCTGTAATATTCATTCACCAGGTCATGGTATATCTGTAATATTAAGGTATGGTATCAGGTATTTATCCATCAGGTATATCTGTAATTCTCATCCATCCAGGTCATGGTATATCTGTAATATTCATTCATCCAGGTCATGGTATATCTGTAATATTCATTTATCCAGGCCACGGTATATCTGTAATATTCATCCATCCGGGTCATGGTATATCTGTAATATTCATTCATCCAGGTCACGGTATATCTGTAATATTCATCCATCCAGGTCACGGTATATCTGTAATATTCATCCATCCAGGTCATGGTATATCTGCAATAGTCATCCATCCAGGTAACGGTATATCTGTAATATTCATCCATCCAGGTCACGGTATATCTGTAATATTCATTCATCCATGTCATGGTATATCTCTAATATTCATTCATCCAGGTCATGGTATATCTGTAATATTCATTCATCCAGGTCACGGCTGCGGAAGTGTGCGCAGATATACTGCTCTATAGCCATATAGATCTGTGGAAGTGTGCGCAGATATACTGCTCTATAGCCATATAGATCTGTGGAAGTGTGCGCCGATATACTGCTCTATAGCCATATAGATCTGTGGAAGTGTGCGCAGATATACTTTATATTTTCTGTGCGCATCAAAAAAATTGTGCGCTACATTCTACATTGCTTAAATTCTCAGAGGTTTAACACACTTTATCCTGTGTTCGCAGACCTGCAGGATTGTGTGCATGCAGACAAGCGCACATCTTAGTGAGCACTACCTACAGGCAGACTTTGCCATTGATTTGAAGAATATTTTGTGTAAACCTTGTAAGCAACATTTTATCTCATGTGATCTCCCATTGAATTGTACTCTTGGTTCTTGTGTTTCACCAAATAATATTCATCCAGGTCATGGTATATCTGTAATATTCATTCATCCAGGTCACGGTATATCTGTAATATTCATCCATCCAGGTCACGGTATATCTGTAATATTCATCCATCCAGGTCATGGTATATCTGTAATATTCATCCATCCAGGTCATGGTATATCTGTAATATTCATGCATCCAGGTCATGGTATATCTGTAATATTGATCCACGAAGGTCATGGTATATCTGTAATATTGATCCACGAAGGTCATGGTACATATAGTGGATCTGTATCACGGGTTGAGTGGTGTAAAGATTGACTTCCTGAACAAGTTGATTGGTTACTTTGAGCTGTCTGCCCAGATGTATTGGGTTGCACAATTGACCTTTTGTCTAGATGATTGGTTTTCTTAAATTGTGTTAAGTTTTAGTTCATGTTTTATCACATTTGATTAGTTGACAATTTACCTGGGTGCACCTGGAATTTTGTGGTGACATATTGACCTGTGTGTATGAAGTTGATTAGGTTGACATTGTAACAGTGCAAGTTGGATAGGGTGGTAGGTCTTGCTTTGTGTACTGTGAGGGTTGATTTGGTTGATATATTGACCTGTGTGTACCCGGTTGGTTAGGTTGATACTACGCTTGTGGTACCGGACGTGTTATTAGCTTGATCACTAAGTGCTATTAACTGTTCTGAACCTGAAGCTAATAGGACTGGGACCCCATAAATGTTCTTGCACATCGAACTCAGCATTCTCCATCGGTGAAGCGCAAGAATCCAGTTCCATGACATGTTTTAGCCCTAGTTGGGTGGTCCCTTAACAAGAATGCAACATTTCTATCTTCTTAAAGGCCCACTAAGTGTAAAAAATACTTTGCCTCTCGTTACTACTATAAATTAATACATGTAAGTGCACATTCTGAGGTTTGTTGGTCGCTGCATTCCTAGATACAGTATGATTTGCTCAGGCTCTCATCTCTCCTCCCAATCTTAACCGACACCTCCTCCGGACCTCCGGGCTGTCATAGGGCCTCTTGCTCAGAATACACTAGAGGCAGCATTGGAAGAGGGAATTTCCCATCATCGAATTCACATGATTTGCATGACACCTGTGTCCATTCCAGTTTATAGCAAAACTGCACCTGTAGAAGATAGTTCAGTTGGATATCTAAAGATACCATTGTTTCATTATGATGTCGCTTTTATACCTGTTACCTTTAGAGAATGTACAGAAGTGCTTGCAATTAAACTTTGATTTTTTTTTGCTGCATTTGAAGTCTTTTATACTTATGTGCGTCCTGCCACGGGGACGGCGCAACGAAAGAGTTACTATGTTACATAAACAGTAGTACCTCTTCGTTGCCGCCATTCCCGTGGATTATCCAATCATTCCTTTCTGTATAAAGGCGGTACCAAGTTGGTTTTTTCCCTTTGGCATGCCAAGCTCTGGGTCTAGGATTTTCAACCTGCAGCCCTCCAGATTTTTGAAAACTACAACGCCCACATTTCCTCCTCTTTGCAGAAGAAACCAAGGAATACTGGGTGTTGTAGTTTTCCAACATCTGGAGGACACAGGTTGGACATCCCGCTCTGGGCAATAGAGCATAATTGTTAGTGGATATATTTAGTTATCAGATCATCTCATAATTGGGGGACACTTATAATTAAAGTAGTAACAGGGCTGCGTTAATTACAACCTTATTGTATTTTACTGCAGTGATCTGACAGCCTGACGCATGATTTCCTGTACAACCCCTAACTGCCCTATGCTTTTTAGAGTGCTTGTCGGGAATGGTGGAACTAGTATTATGGCAACACATATTTATTAGGCTTCTCACAATTTTGCAGACATATTTGATTAAGTAAAGCAAAACTAAGGTTCTGCAAAACAAAATCTATTTTTATTGTTTCACATCAACTGGTATGTGCTGTTTATGGACTCGCTACCATGACACCATAGACAATAACTAGAAGCTCAAGACTAATTCATTGCTGTAGTCCAACTAAATACCACCACTTACTTGCAATCTCTAACATAAATACAAAGGCAGACCTGCTAGTTTGAACTGCTATTACTACTGAGCATTCTAAATGCATTAGTTTTGGGTGCCTGTTAGTTGCCGTGTGAACTGCTCTCTGTTTTGCTACATTTCATAAGTCATAGTTTGGATGCTTTGGTATAAAAAAAGTTTTCATAAAGTTCTCTCAGAATTTAGTTGCCATGCCTATCCAATTCACTGGCTTTGAACAAAGTTATTGTTGGTGTAGTTTGAATTCCATCTATCCCTTTTCCCTAAAATACTCTCTAATAGCAGAGGGCAGTCAGGGAATGGTTGGGGTGTATTTTGAAAACATATAGAGAGCCCAGTTAATCAGGTAAACACCTGTAGCCAGTCTGAGTTAGAATGATCACAGTATAAAAATCAATTTACAATACTGCAATCGCCCTGCTAATACATGATCTGTCGGTCAGGCTCTGTACAATACAAGGTTTTGTTACCATATAACTTTCATTTATGGCTTTTACATGGTGTGGGAGAGATGGGATAAAAGGTTTTTCTTTGATTACCGAGTTTCTGAGAGTTTCACTCAGTATTTATTGAAGATTAATTGACTTTATAATAATTATAATGTACTGGGTAGAGCGTCTCGCTCTTCCCTTGGTTGCCAGTACACGCGTATCCTGCTTACTATACACACGGGTGATAGCGGTCGTGATAATCGTGCCGTGAATGGGCACTTTATCGGGCAAAACAGCCGCTCGTTTGGAGTCTACATGGCCGGTTGGGCATGATCCCCGACCGAAGAGCCGTTTTGGCTGATAAGTGCCCATACAAGGCACTTTATCGCCTGAAACAGCCGTTCATACGCATGGTGCGTCACGGGTCGGCACCCCGCAATCGCATGTGGTACGATCCTTTACTCATGTCATTTCTGTACTGTTTATAGTTAGAGGGATATGGTAATTTACTTCATAGGGAGGACCGTGGATATGTAATTCCAGCAGTAGGAGGGCGTGACTATACATGCCATTCACTTTGATTGACTTCCTCCCTCAGAATCTTTAAAATTTACAAAGTCTAATTCTACAAAATGGTGGACGGATTGGAAAGAGAAACACACATTGGGGATGGGTGAAGTTAAGTTTTTAATATTATGAGGTTTATAAAAGTTTGAATTTGGACACTATAGTTTGCCCTTATAATGTGCAAAAAGGGCATATTTAATTGGAATTATTAATAAAGCTGTGGCCGATTGTTACCCATAAGAAAAATCTCCTGTGTCTTAATTACTACTGTAAATATCTAATCTGGGTATATCACTTAACAACTATGGTTTGGTGCTGACTGGGTCCCTATTCTTTGTTTTCCACCATGGTCTTTCTAATTTATGACACAGGCAAATTTTGCATCTCTTAGACTATATGCCCCCAAATTCTAAAAATACGCATGATACAGAATATGAAAAATATCCACATATTTGCACTTTGGTCCTTATATATTTTTGTGATGTTGGGTCAAGGACAAAACATTCTCTTTATTTCAGGTAAATAAAAGAACAGGCTCACTGGTAGGTCGGCTACTTCGGACTGTAACCGTGTTGGCACCATTCGTAGCTCCAATGGACTATTGAATTCGCCACCACCTGCTGCAAACCAACAGATGTAATAGCTATAACGCCCACGGTAGTACGTCAGTCTTTTGTTGTGTTTTATTTCTGTAGAAAACCTCATTCTATGGGATGATGCAATAATTGGCCAAGCTACCATGTATATTGGATTAGTTTGGGCTGGATTGTAATTAGTTTTGTATCAACTGCCCAGGCACCCATGCATTATAACACTAGCTATGTAGTGCAAAACTAAATGTCTCCTGAAGGGGAGTAGGCGGCACTCCTTCCCGTTTACGCTTCTTGACTAAGGCGGCACTTCTTACCTGTCCGCTGCTTACTAAGGCGCACTCCTTACCTGTCCCGCTGCTTGACTAAGGCGCACCCTTACCTTTCCGCTGTTGACTAAGGCGGCACTCCTTACCTGTCCGCTGCTGGACTAAGGCGGCACTCCTTACCCTGTCCGCTGCTTGACTAAGCGGCACTCCTTACCTGTCCGCTGCTTGACTAGCGGCACCCTTACTGTCCGCTGCTTGACTAAGGCGCACTCCTTACCATCCGCTGCTTGACAGCGCCTCCTTACAGTCCGCTGCTTGACTAAGGCGGCACTCCCGTACCTGTCTGCTGCTTGACTAGGCGGCACTCTTACCTGTCGCTGCTGACTAAGGCGGCACTCCTTACCTGTCCGCTGCATGACTAAGCTGCACTCCTTACCTGTCCGCCGCTTGACTTGCTACCTCTTCCTCTTAGTGTATCAATTTACTTTTTTAAAGTCCCCCACAAAACTTAATTTAACCCATACTGGCCCTACCTTACATCTCTGCTCCTTATGGTTCTCGCAGCTATGACTTTTCAAAGTCCAGGAAACTGAAAGATCCAAGCTGTCTGTGAGCCATCTGATCCATGCTGATTCCTCGTCCTCATCAAGGTCTGGCGATGCGGCATTCCCCCCACCCCCCATCCGAACATCCTCAGCCTCGTGCACCTACGTGAATCCTCTGGATGTAGGTAGGTAAAAACCCTGCCCGCCCCCATCCCCCGCAATATTTCTTAAAAATAAAAAAACCAGATCCTTCTCTCCCACAACATTTCCAGTGACTCAGCCGCGTCTGTGATTGACTTCCTCCAGCAATCACTACGCGGCTGACGTCCGGACCCTGCTTGGAAGCAGGAGGCCGGTCATATCACCGCAGGAGGAATGCTGTGTATGTGAAATCTGGGGATTTTTTTTTAAAGAAATATTGTGGTGGTTGGGGGTGGGTAGGGTGCTTACCTTACCCCCAAAGTTTCGTTTGGGTGTGGACATGCCCTTTAATATTAAATGACCAAACCTGTTTATTTTAAAATTTGCGTTCTCTTTTTTAAGAGAATAAAAAGAAATAACTTTTATGTAATTTCCCCTGTGTGATCCTGTAAATATCTGAACTGCTTACTTTAACCTTAGAAATGCCCCATGCACTAGGAATCCCTGAGGCCCCCAGCAAAATATGATGTATATAGCTGTCTAGGAAAAATCAGAAGATGGAGCCCACCTATGGTTACTCCCCCTGCTCCTCTAGTCGTCACACCCCTGCACTTCTGGTAGCTCCTCCATGTGCCAATTTTATTTTGCATAAGCCCCATTATCGTTACATCACCAGCACCAGGATCATGGAAACATTAAAGGGTATGTAAACTAAAAAAAAGGACTTTGCCTCATCTTAAAGGGCAAAACTGCTGGCTATTTAATATTCTCTATATACTTCTTATAAAGTAACTGCCTCTCCCTCTGCTCTTAAGCCTTTTATAAGCTTGAGCATGTGGCAGAGAGGTAGCAGAAAAAAACAGTAGTCAATCATTGGCTTGATGCCAGTGTCACAGCCTTGATTGGACTGCCCAAGGAGGAGCCGACTGAAGGCAATAATTATACTTAATATCTGGTTAAATACTATCTAATAATCTATATACTATCTAATAATACCTATCTATAATTCTATATTATCTGATAAATATCAGTTGGGGTTGGGGCAAGTAATTTGACATGCGACAATATTTTCTTTTGATAAGGACAATGCCCTTTAAACTATGCTAATACATATATGCAGCACTTACTCTTGTGAGATGTAATTTGTTTTGTGTCTTCTTGTCTTGCTTAGGCTCGTATCCTTCCTCCCTCTAATCTGACAAAGTGTGAGGACAAGCTGCCCAGAAATCTCGGAGTCAGCACTGGGAGAAGAAAAAAAAATCCCATCATGCAATTCACACATATTCACCTTTTCCATTCCAAAAACACAGCAAACTGTACACATTAGAAAAGTTTAGAATTAAAAGGCACTTGATGACAGTTTGAATGTAAGATGCTAAAGAATAGGGGAAAGATCAACAAAAAATGGCACTGTACCTGAAGTTGGAAGAATAATAGTTTTCCGTAATACACTAAATTCAGTTGATATACTGTTTCCTTATGGAAAGGATGCTTCAAAGAGGGGAAATAATTCAAGGGTGAAAAATTTATAGAAGTTTAGGGAAGGGCAACTAAATTAATAAGGGGAATGGAGGGGCTTGACTATGCAGAGGAGCAAGTGTTTGCATGGGCATTGATAACTTTAATAAAATATATTAATGACCATACAATAAACTCTCTGGTGCATGTTCACCAGAGAGGACAACGGGGACATCCTTGCCATTACCACATCTGCTGGAAGACAGTTCCACGGTTTTTCACCATTCTCGTTCTAAAGAAACCTTCCCTAACCTGAATATGAACTTCTTCTCTTCCGTCTTAAGCATATCACAGTGGAAACAGACCTTAGCTTAAATGTAGAGACCCTCCCAAACCTACATTTTGCATTATCAATCTTTCCCAAAGATGCCCCTGAAGTGTTTTACCTAACTTGGTCCTTGCCACTCCTCCTCTGCGCTAAAGTAGAGCATCTGTCGGACGCAGAAGCCTCTGCTCCTATTTTTTCTTTCTCGAACAGGAGCAGGGGGTGGTGCCTAGGGGCTAGAGACTGGGTCAGTACGTCCCTTCCGGGGGCATCTTTACAAAATTTGATAAGGCACAAACCTATGTCTGGGAGGTCCTCTACATTATAGCTAAATCCAAAGGGAAGCACCGATCCTAATCACCATTTGTAGTATTATGTATAAGTCTGTGGTTATCAAAAGTGTGCTCTCATCTAGCTTGTTCTCTCTAGCTTCACTACAGTGGCATCTTCAAACAGAAAAGTAATGGCCTGAGCTGCCCGTCCTGTTTTTCATCATCCAAATTCAAAATGGTGTCCAAACCAAAAGAGGATGCAGTGTTTTGGAAATGAAACTCGATGTGCTTTTTACCAACATAGCAACTTTTAAAAGGTGCTAAAATTCATTAACTTGTATGTTATACAGTAAGTTTTAAGCAATATCCTACAAATAGCACTGTCCTTTTTTAGACTTGGCCCCTCCCCCATTACCTTTATCCCTTTTTGTGGGTCACCCAAACTGACCTGGTATAGTATTCCATAAAGAACTGATCACTTCCCCATCGCCATATTCATTTGTGACATTATCTAATATGGAAAGACTTTAATTACGGTATCCTTACATTGATTAGATGAGTGGAACTGCTACCAAACAAAGGATCAGTATACTCCCCTCCACCATGTTCCACACATCGTGTTCCCACCGGCCTGGCAGTTAGAATTACCCCAGAGTGAGGACCTAAACCTCTGGTCCTCATGTTGGGTTTTTTCTTTCTATGTTCTGCAAGATTACTTAAGTTTTCCTTTGTTGCTCTACTCCTTTCGCCGACTGAATGCAGGATGGAGCCACGAATGAAACTTTAGTAAGTGTTGCTGAAGATGAAATCATTCCAGCGGTGAGGACCTGGGGGTTTAAATCCCATCCTGGGATTAAACATCGGTGGACATTGGATAAAAGTGAGATTAGTTGTCCTTTAACAGGTGATGGGTTCCTAAATTTCTACATGAAACATTTTTTTTCACGGCTGGTTGAAGTTATACTAGAAAAGTTGCCACACTATGTTGATCTGGTAATACATATATGTGGGGGTAACAAAGACGTTAATTTCAGAAAGCAAATGCCCCCTGTATAAAAATATCCTTTAGGCTTGTAAATTAGAAGCATATTCTCAGTAAAGATATGAAAAGAAGTGGATTTTTTTAAGGGGTTTAAAAGCATTTTCACATCTAAATTGGGAAATAAATGTAAAAAAAAAAAAAAAAGGCCACATCCATCGGTCTTGTCTTATTCTGAAGTCAAAATGAACTATAAAAACTGGAACAAGGATTAAGGAATTAAGCTACTACTGAAAATAATAGGAAAGCTGAATAAAGCAAAGACTAAGCAAATACCTCCTTATAGAACTAAGGACATCTTTATAAAGGCGTGGTATTGCTTTTAGCGATCCTGTGCCTTTAATGATCAGTTTAACTATTACGACCATTATCGTACATTAACAATAAAAATTGGAAATTCCCAATACAATTTTAAATCTGCATTGGTATTTCAGTGCATTTTAAATGTGGATAGGAGGTTGGACAGATACTTATTAGGTTGACAGATACATCGGGTTGGACATATCCAATCGAGTGGGGACAGATACTTAGTAGGTTGGACAATACTAGTAGGTTGGACAGATACTTAGTAGTTTGGACGATGCATAGGAGTTGGACAGATGCATAGGAGGTTGGCCAGATGCATAGAGGTTGGACAGATGCATAGAGGTTGGACAGGTACTATTCACTTCATGAGGTAGATTCCTAACTCTTTTTCTCCTGTTTTTGTAGGTTTCATTCACAACAGCCATACAGTTGCACCACGAACAGATCGGCGTTCTGGCTCTTACAAACAGAACACAGCGGCAACATTATAATACCAGAGTCATATCCAGCAGTGAATTACAATCAGTAGAAAAGATGGAATTCCCCTAGCTTCCTCCTTTGTTATTTATTACACAATGCCTCGTCTGTCTGGACTAAGTTAGAAATATTGCCCATTCAAGGGAATTAATAGGATGGGTTGTAGCTATTGTATGGATTGTTACGGTACAGACGTGAGATGTCACCAGCATGCTGATGGCCCGTCTGGTTCATTCCTTCTGCAGTCTGGGTCGAGCGTTTGCATGCAAATCCCACGTCTGTACCAGCGTTAATAGAACCATACATATTTCCCTCTGTTTAAAACTGAGCAAGGCTGATTGGAAGGCTAGCCTACACTGCACTGCTTCTCGCACGTTGGAATCGCGCACGATAATGATATCGATTGCGCTGTGTGAGCATGTTCCATACCATCCCCTGTTGATTTGTAACGGAGCGTCAGCGTTGTGCGCAAAAATGCAAATCCCTGCGCTCCGATTACGATCGCACACGATCTCAGCAGCACACTAGTGTGGCCACAGTCAAGGGCCACACTCGTGTCCACTTTAAAAAGCGCTATCCTGATCGCAATCGGAACACACTTAAAAGCGCATCATGTGACCTAGCCGATCTTTTTATTCATTTGCCTCCTCCACCTCCGGATTGATTTTACCTTTGCTTTGTTCACAATCTTTATTCACAATGTGGGGACATTATCTGAAGTCAACAAGATAATCTGAGACACTGAAGATTCTACAGTCTGTCAAACACAAACATTTCCTCTCTAGCATAAGATCTGTACGTGTCGAGATATCTGCTCATAGCCAATAGATCTGTGAATGTGCGCAATATACTGCTCTAACCATATATAGTCGTGGAGTGTGCGCAGATATTGCTCTATGGCCATATATCTTGGAAGTGTCGCCGATATAACTGCTCTATATCCATATAGATCTGTGAAGTGTGCGCATATAACTGCTCTATGCCATAAGATCTGCGGAGTGTCGCAAATATACTGCTCTAGCCTATAGATCTGTGGAAGTGTGCGCAATAGACTGCTCTTAGCATATAGATCTGGAGTGTGCGCCGATATACGCTCTATAGCCTATAGACTGTGGCAGTGTGCGCAGATACTGCTCTAAGCATATAGATGTGTGGAAGTGTGCGCGAGATATCCTGCTTCTATAGCCAATTGATCTGCGAGTGTGCGCCAGATATACTGCTCTATAGCCTATAGATCTGTGGAATTGTGCGCAGATATACTGCTCTATAGCCATATAGATCTGGTGGAAGTTGTGGCTCGCCGATATACTGCTCTAATGCCATATATATCTGTTGAAGTGTGCGCAGTATATCTGCTCTATAGCCATATATATCTGCGGATTGTGCGCAGATATACCGCTCTATAGCCATATAGATCTGTGGAGTGTGGCGCAGATATAACCTACTCTATACCATATAGATGTGCGGAAGTGTGCGCAAATATACTCTCTATAGCCATAAGATCTGTGGAAGTGTCGCAGATATACGCTCTAATCCATTGATCTGTGAAGTGTGCGCAGATATACTGCTCTATAGCCATATAGATCGTGGTGGAAGTGTGCGCAGAATACTACTGCTCATAGCCTATAGATCTGTGGAAGTGTGCGCAATATACTGCTCTATAGCCATATAATCTGGCGGAATGGTGCGCAGATATACTGCTCTATAGCCCATATAGATCTGTGGAAGTGTGCGCAGATATACTGCTTCTATAGCCATATAGATCTGCGAAGTGTGCGCAGATATACTGCTCTATATCCATATAGATCTGTGGAAGTGTGCGCAGATACTGCTCTATAGCCATGATTACCTGTGGAAGTGTGCGCAGATATACTGCTCTATAGCCATATAGATCTGTGGAAGTGTGCGCAGATTACTGCTCTTAGCCATATATATCTGTGGAAGTGTGCGCAGTATATATACTGCTCCTATAGCCATATATATCTTGTGGAAGTGGTGCGCAGATATACTGCTCTATAGCACCTATAGATTGTGTAAGTGTGCGCAGATATACTGCTCTATAGCCATATATACCTATCGTGTAAGTGTGCGCAGATAATACTACTGCTCTATAGCCATATAGATCTGTGGAAGTGTGCGCAATATACTGCTCTAAGCCATATTACTGTGGAGTGTGCGCAGATATCTGCTCTATACCATATGATCTGTGAGTTCGCAGATATAACTGCTCTATACATAGGATCTGTGGACGTGTGCGCGATATACTGCTCTATAGCCATATATATCTGTGGAAGTGTGCGCAGATATACTGCTCTATAGCCATATATATCTGTGGAGTGGTGCGCAGATATACTGCTCTATAGCCATATATATCTGTGCAGTGTGCGCAGATATACTGCTCTATAGCCAATATATCTGTGGCAAGTGTGCGCAGATATCTGCTCTATAGCCATATATCTGTGCAATGTGTGCGCAGATATACTGCTCTATAGCCATATTCTGTGGAAGTGTGCGCAGATATACGCTCTATAGCCATATTGATCTGTGGAAGTGTGCGCAGATATACTGCTCTATAGCCATATAGATCTGCGGAGTGTGCGCAGATATACTGCTCTAAGCCATATAATCTGCGAAGTGTGCGCAGATATACTGCTCTATAGCCATATATCTGTGCAAGTGGCGCAGATTACTGCTCTATAAGCCATATATATCTGTGGAAAGTGTGGCAGATATACTGCTCTTAGCCATATAATCTGTGGAAGTGGTGCGCAGATATCCTGCTCTATAGCCATTAGATCTTGGAGTGTGCGCAATTACTGCCTATAGCCCATATAGATCTGTTGGAAGTGTGCGCAGATATACTGCTCTATAGCCATATGACTGATGGAAGTGTGCGCAGATATACTGCTCTATAGCCATTTAAGAATCTGCCGGAAGATGATGCACGATATACTGCTCTATAGCCATATAGATCTGGAAGGTGGCGCAGATATACTGCTCTATAGCCATATATATCTGTGGAAGTGTTGCGCAGATATACTGCTCTATAGCCATATAGATCTGCGAAGTGTGCGAATTACTGCTCTATACATATTATCTGGGAAGTGTGCGCAGATATACTGAATTTCTGTGCGCATCAAAAAAATTGTGCGCTACATTTACATTGTTAATTCTTGAGAGTTTAACGCACTTTATCTGGATGTGGCATGCAGACAACGCACATCTTAGTGAGCACTACCTACAGGCAGACTTGCCTTTGATTTAAGAATATTTTTGTGTAAACCTTGTAAGCACCATTTTATCTCATGTGATCTCCCATTGAATTGTACTCTTGGTTCTTGTTTTTCACCAAATAATTTAAAAAAAAGCACATATCACACACTAAAGAGCGTGCCCGCCAAATGGAAATTTCACTTAGCTTGCTAATTTTGTTTTTGTTAAAGTCTATATTTATAAAATATTTTAACCAACCATTTTTTGAATCCAAATAAAACGTTGTACGCCACTCTCTCATAATTGTCAAGTAGAGCAAATTAAATTGTGTCTATGGACACTACTCATAGGGCTTGCACACTTACAGTTTTTAAAATGGTGCTAATTTTGCCCCAACCAATCAGATCCTATTTAAACATTTGAAAGCTAACACCTGTATGGGTGGGGCAAAAATTAGCACCATTTTTAAACGATAAGAACTTTTTATTGAATAACCCGATAGTGTACACATAAAATCTCTACTGTGGGCACAGAGACAGTAATGCATTAATAGAGCTTGTATGTATGGTCATGTTAACCTTATCTGCATAAAGTCATCATATTACCCTTTCCGTTCCATGTGTTAGGCCATCCTGCATAGGAGCACAAGTCAGAAATTACCCCTGGATATTTGCTGTAGAATGCCATCACTACAGTCTTAATAAATGTACTTACCACACAAACCCCTTTTCTCTGCAGTATCCAGTAGAGAAGTAGGCACACTGAAGGACATTTTCAACCCAATGCTTGAATTGGTGTTCCTTCAGAAGTATCAGATAGATAGCATATACTTTTTGATGGAGTTGAATTTAGTATAACACAATTTATTTATTACCTTGGTTTTTTATTTGTTAATATTACTGCACATTAGAGATGTATGTGGTTTCTAATAGAACCCAGTTTCGAATCGATCTGAGGTGTTTCGAACTCCTGATGAACACTTCGGAACTCCTGAATTTCACGGAACCCGATTTTGAAAGTAGACAATTCGAAAATCTAAAAACTGGTAATTTTCAACCTTTTGAATGTTCTTAAAATTTTGAAAATTCGAAAACGGAACAAAACTCAACACACTGTCTCTACTGCAATGTACTTGGTTTTGGATCCGCCCAGAAGATTGTTTAACATTTCTGTTGGATATGCATACGATACTCTTGTTAAGGAATATCGACAGCCTCAAACCTACTAAAAATCTAAGCTGATGGACAATTTCCATATTTTCCTATTTTGGTCCAGAACAGTGATGCTGTCACATGGTTTGTGTGGTCTTAAAGGGACACTATACTGAAATGACTTTGCTTAATCTGACATCAACATGCTACTTGCACACAACAATATCAGATCATGTCGTTCTGATCTATAGAGAAGGGAAAGGGTTAATGTAAATCCCAGAAACCCAGGTGGCACTTGCAAATCGTTGTTTGCATGTTTAACTGATTCTGCATGTTAATTAATAAATAGAGCAAGTGCTAGTTTAACCATTATGCACACCCCCTTCTTTGGTGGACATATCTCCATAGACTACAAACACCTGCCACTATAGGAGGAAGAAATCAATGGCTGCCCCCATAAGAACATAAAAGGAAAATATCCAGATACCTGCTCCCAAAAATAATGAAAGTATATGGAAAAAGTACACAGGATAGCGCTCTCTGCAAATATACTTTAGGTCATTTTTGCAGTGTAGATGCCCTACAACTGTAAGTACCTTTAGGCTTCGTTCACATTTAGTGTTTTTTTTACACAGTGAGACATCGCATTGCGATTTAGTGCGATATTCTCCTGCGTTAACGCAGATCACCTAAATATAGAGGACAAATTTCCTCCGCACCACCTGTATCTACTCTAGTTAACTACATCTAGAAAAAACGGTGACCCCCTAAAAAATTCCCAGGGGGTCCCCTAGACCCAAATAGCACTCAGACCCTCTCCACTACAAATCAGACATACACAGATATTTGTTCCAAAATACACAAAGTTTATTAGAAACCCTCCTCAAACCTGTGCATCCCTATACAACACCAATCACTATTACCTCACTAATCAAAGTGCATCAAATAGATTGGTCCGAACTTCGCAAAATCCGGACCGCTCGAGGATCCGCAATTTTTGGGAAATTCAAAAATCCGCGAGCGGACCCATTAAAATGAGAAAAATACGAGATTTTTGTATTTTTTGAAAATTTTCTAAATTACGGGTTTCGCGTATTTTCGAAAATTTTCGAAAATACGAGAACTGGTATTTATTTCGAAAATATGTATTTATGGAAGTAAAAATCCTTGTATTTTTAAAATTTTCGAAATTCCGTGTTTCTCGTATTTTCAAAATACGTGAAAACGCGTAATTTCGAAAATTTTCCAAAATACTAAAAATCCACAATCGGTAGTTCGGAAGGCGGGAAAATCCGGAAAAATCCGCGTTTCGCGATGGGATAATCCGCGGCGGATCCGGGTTCGGAATCCGCGAACCGGCCATCCCTAATCAAAATACAATGTACTTCAATCTCTAAAAGCAGAATATAAAGATAAAAGTTCATATATACATATATTACTGCCCTAAGAGAGGAGCCTAAGAGAAATGTTACTCTAAAATAATGTCCATTCCCAGCTATGGGTAACATAGTAACCAAACATACCCAGCTGTAGATAACTATGGTGCCAAACACATCCTGTAAGATTCAAATCCAAGGTCTCACAGTCCAATGCACCCACAGTTATTAATAATCAAGATGTAGCAATGTAGCAGCACAAGTTACCAGGTAGCAATGCTGATTATAATGTAGAAAATCCCTCTGCCCAGATCGCACCAGTCCTGGGCTACAGATTTTAATATATGTACCCGGAGCTCCGGTCCAAAGGATTGGTCTAACTAGGCCTCACCGGCTTTCTTCACCCGCCACTCTGCGGGACTTCCTTGACCGACCACTTCTCCTGCCACAGACCATTGGACCTCTCTCCCTACACCAAGGACTGTCCCCGAACTCCTCCTAGAGAACACCGAACCTTCGGTATGTGGGTGTTTCCCTGTGGCTACAACACCCAAACAACATGCTTATCTGGCAGGCAGCCAGTATCTCGGCTCCTCACCCAGCTCCTCACCCAGCAACCACCGCTCTTCGTCAGGGCTCCTCCTCCTACATTCCCGAACTTTTAAATCTCCCTCTCTTAAAGGGGAGCATATCATGCTTTATTTTCTATCCATACATTTGCCAATATTCACTAATATAATAAACCTTACCTCAACATATTTTATCACACACTATGGCTTGTTCTAAAGCATACAGTATATATTCTATATTTACCCCCTTCTCCCTGTGCTTGCGTGGGTTTCCTCCAGGCACTCCGGTTTTCCCCACAATCATAAAGACAATGGATAGGTTGTATGTGTACATAAAGTTATTAGATTGTAAGCTCTTCGGGCAGGCCTGATGTGAATTGAGTAATAATTGTAAAGCGCTGCGTAATTGTAGCGCTATATAAGAATAAAAATACATACATACATTTTATAAGAAGCAATTGAATTGGATGTCTACATTGATTTATAATGTTTTCAACTGTATATCTAAAGAAAGGGGGCATCAACAAATAAACAGTGCAGTGGTAGTTTGGGACAAATTCTAGTTTCCAGTAAAGGCAATTTCGGATCCCAACTCCAGCAAGACTTTAATGAACCAGGTAATAATAATTCATGACGCCATCCACATACATTAGAATTTTTAACAAATGTGCGGTAGTGGAACGTAACATTGCTCTATTTGTCTTACTACATCTTCTCAGCTTCCTGATGGTTTTGATGACTGACAACTTCTTATAGAGATGGGTGGCCATATTTAAGCTCTGCTATACCTGCCCAGCTCCATCCCCAGCCTACTCAGACTTGCCTCCAGCCTGCCCAAACTAAGAACCTTCATGGATAGAATGCAGCAGCTGGATCCTGGGAAGTTTATGTTTTTTTGACTAGCTGCTCTGATCTGTTTGGTTAGATCATCCCTGAATGGAAATCACCTAAACTCTCAATACTCTGTAGTTCACATTCTGATTGCTCTTTTCAGATAACAAGAGAGCACTAAGCAATTAAAAGAACAATAACAGAATATAACATTTTATTAATAGCACAACCTGTTTATCCCTCTCCATTGAGAAGGCACACAATGGTATCATTAACTATCAGGTGTTCCTTGCAAACGCCTACACCCTTTTACCACTGTAACCGTGATTAGAGAAGTCGTTTAGTTTGCTGTTTCATGTATGACCATAATCACTGGCTTAGATGGGCCACTAGGATTTCCACCCTTGGCAACACTTTCATTGAAATGCCGGCCACAGGAAATGCACCGAGGGCCGTTTATAACGTTTCCACAATATGTTTTGGGTCCAGCACTCCTCTGTTTATTAGCCAATATTTTCAAAGGTGCTACACGTCCGTCTTCTAACCAGGGTCTTACAGCTATAAAGTCATCAATGTTCACACCTTATGGAAGGGACATGGTGATCCCGAAACGTTGATGTGATTTATAATAAACAGTTGAATCTTGCTTGTGCTACAGGTCCAACGTGTCTGTATTTTACACTGATATAACACAGTGCAATTCCATTATATCAAACTATAACCATCTACACAGCCAATGAGAACACAGATTTGCAGTGTACAACACAGTAAATCCGGAGTAGCCTGCAAAGTTAGTAGACTACAGTATATTGGTCCCTTAGCTGATACCCTTGTATCTCATTTCATCTGGTGCTGTTCCCTATGGACACTCTGTCTACCGAGAGGGTTGGGTTTCTGTTCCAACTGTCAACTTGTTTTTCTTATTTCTTGTGTAGAAGGTTTCAGTCTAACCAGCAATAACAAAGAGGTTTGGTTCAGAGCTATGGGGAGATTATGTCTTGCTGCTTTCCTCTTCTCTGCTGTTATATTGAAAGGTTAGTGGGGAAACTGTGTTGGATTGAACTATTATAATCTTCCATTTCAGCTCTGCCTGAGCACTGGGATCCCCTGGCACGTGTACAAACCAACACGCAGATCCCAGGCCACACGGGATCTATTCAATCTATTCAATTCCTCTTGCTGCTTGGCTGTTTCAAGCGGTCCAGTACCTCCTATGTTTTAAGGCTGAGGCCCCCTAGAGCGCATGTAAAAATATTGTGTGTTTCTCTGTGCTTTGCCATCCGCTTGTGTATCCTTCTATCCACTTTTTCATACGTTTGTTCTCGCGGTTCGCAGGGGATTATGGGTAGGCCGCGGAGATAAAGAAAACCTCAGCACCTATCAATCTTATAACAATACTTTCCCCAATTAAATTAAGACACAGACACACACTTTTTGGGTGAAACAATCGGCCACGGCTTTTTATTAATATCTTAATTAAATAACTTAATTTAAATATGCACCTTTGCATATACCCACACTGCAACCCTTGCATGCCATACGCCATTGTTGTTAACCATCTCCAGGCCATAGATCTCAGGTTGAATGCCAACCTCTGTCGTGCCAGAGGGTATGTAATCGCTCCATCATATCCAGCATGGGTATAACCCCCCAGCCGTGACTCCAACATTTTTTAATACAAATAACTAAAACAAATAACATAAAACAGGTTGGGCAGGAGGGATGAGCTGTCTTCAGGTCACCGGCAACCCAAAATGGCACCAGTGACCGTGTGCAGTGACCTTAAAGGCTATGTCCACCCCTAAAATCGATTTTTAATATTCTGCTGCTCCCCCATGTCCCCCAGCCCCAACCGCATGTTTTTTTTCTTCAAAAGCTCCCCAAACTTTACTTACCTCCCTCGATCCTCCACCGCACGCCGGCCCTCCTGCTTGCGAGAATGCAAGCAGAGGGGCGGGACCGGCAGTCGCGTCTGTGATTGGCTGAGCAGCAGCCAATCACTGAGCGCTGCGCGTCATTCAGTGCAGCGGAGGAAAGCGCTAAGTAAGAGTTTGGGGAGCTTTTTGAAAAAAAAAAAACATCGGTTGGGGCTGGGGACATGGGGAGCAGAATATTAAGGGGTTTAATGCTGGGGGAGGGATGTGAAACGGGAGGGAGAGGGAGGGAAGAGGGAGGGGGGAGAAGGGATTCTCGCACGCATGGCAAAATCTACCTGAGGCCGCTAGAAGCATGTCCTATATGGACCTGCTAGCCCCTTGGTGGGCATTTTTGGAACTTTGGGGGGGGACTACAGGAGAACCAGATGGAGTTGGGATGTGAGGTAAGTTAAACTACACTACATGGTGGGGCCAGTAGTTTGGGGGGATTATAGTTTTGGGGGTGGACATGCCCTTAAATAGACAGTGGCGTATGATGTCACGCCGGCGCCACGTCTCACAAGATACACTCACGCTTCCCTACCCAGAGGAGACAAACCGGGATGCTTCCTGCATAGCCCCAGGTACCTCCCCCATGGTCAGGCCCCATCCTTTAAAGCGCGCCAGGGTTCCCAAAACAAAAATTGCATGTTAAAAAATGTAGTAGTAACACGTGGGTAAATGTGTTATGGATCATTAACATCAAGAAATATTAACACAATAAAGGAACCGGTAGAAAAGTAATAATTTGAATGTATCCTTGCACACGACCAATTTATAACCTTGGTTAGAGAATGATAAGGCGAGATTATTTCTTAAAGGCATAAACAGGGAGATTCAATATAGCAACTACCCTCCTTCTGCTTTCCACAAATACCGGCGTAATGAGGTAAAAAGCGAGGAGTTGTCGTGAGTTTAAAGCCCCAAACAACCCTTGTGTTAAGTTTTGTGCTAAAAAGGTTGTAGTGCAAAATTTTTAACACACAAAATGTGGGTTTTACCCTTAATTTAAGGATATTCAATCTCCTCGAACTGCACCTATTTAATGTGGACACTGAAAAACGAACTACAGTTAACTTAACATACTAATGTCCGTTGATTTACTGCCTTTTTGATTATGTTTTCCTTCCATTCCGTTCCTAGCAAAAGATACATTTTTCTAATGTACCTGTTTCCCTTCCATTACCCCTAGTAGCTCAGCGACTAATGCCACTTTTATAACCATATGTAAACGATTGCTATTTCACCATTTCACTATCGCAGGACATCACAATGGCAAAAAGCGATATTTTCGGATAATTAAAAAAACGCTCCTTTTGCGGCAAAAACTATCGCCGCTGCGATGTGTGTCGGTAGTATCTTCTCTTTTTGCTGCGATACAGACTTTTTTTTGTGGTTTATTTGAAAGTACACCATCATCCAACCCTCCACCTACCTTTCTCCCCCCAGATTCCCCTTCTTTTTGATTACAGCAGCATGGGAAAGGTGTGCAGGTTTTTGGGGGTGAGTCCTTCCCTTGCTGGGAGTGCTGTCACTAATGTGCATCATCATGGTAACAGACACACCCACTTGGCTGCAGTAAGAAATCCTTTCCTCCCTGACTCTCTAAGTTCATTGTTACAGCTGATCATGCAGAGAGAGACAGGGGAGGAAAGTTTAAAAACCCTCTTCCACAATACTGTAACAAAGGCAGGGGGAAACTTGTGTTGTTTTAATAAGATTTGGTTTGTGTCTACGCTGAGAGGGGTGTTGAAAAGTGATCTAAGATTGATTTAATCTAAACTACTGCTCACAGACACAGGATACTGCAAGTACATATCCACCTTACACATATCTATCCTTACAACCCAGGTGACTTTTATCAGTGGGGATACCCTTTAATGCAATTGATTCAATTGTGTTAATTCCAGTATACACGGCGAACAGATACTTTGGTAAACCCGGAAATCAGCAAGTGTTTACAGTAAATGCTGAAAAAAGTCTAACATCCCTGGAACCTTCTTACATTGAAACAACATCACAAATGTACTGACAACTTACTAGGACGCACTGACAATGTAGATATTGGCACTTATGCTTATTTGCCACCTCAGACTTGGCGAGTTTAAATGCGGAACTTAATGCAATAAAACACTTCTTGCCATTTATAAATATGATCGAGTGGTTACCGCAGCAATGTATGTCAAAAGCAAAATGGGCAAGGTGGCAGTACTTTCCACCCTGGTTATCGACGCTTTATAAATTGCGATAAGTCCAAATTTGTCGAAGGCAGAGATAACAGTGGCAAAAAATTTTAACAACCTTTATAATATGCCCCATAGTCTATGAGGATTCGGGTTTAAATCCCAAACCCGATAGGAAATAGACTGCAGATTACTTGGTGAAAGCAAAGGGATGTGTGGGGGAACGAGATGTTTTAATAACAATTTCTCACTGTGTTCAATGTGTGTGTGAGTGTGTGGCGAGAGAGGCAGGATCTGCTGTAACATGTTCTGTGTACTAGAGAGGACATCTCTGTCTGTAATTCCTTGGTTTGATCTTCTCTGCACTGAGGGAATGTGAAGTTACTGGTGCACATGTAGACAACCAGTAAGCCAGACAAGATGAATATGGAAACTTACCGCTAGTAACTGTCACATTATCGCCGTGAACCTCTAGATTTTGCACAGAGCCATGAGATTGACTATCACATAATGCAAACAACAGAACAAAAGCAATAAATGGGACATACAAAGGATTAGACATATATACCCTAAAGTCAGATAATGGGGAAAATTCCATATACGCTTAAGGGCAAGTCCAACCCTAAAACTATATATTATAATGTTATTGGCCATGATTCAAGCTTTAAAACAAACCATCCCCATTAAAATCCGTTCAAGCCAATTTGAAAATACATACGTTTTTGCAACATGCTTTTTGCAACCAGGAACATCTCAACTGTAATCCAAGTCACCTCACCGTACCTACCTTCAGCCTCCCTTGGCTTACAGAGAATTTAATTATTGTCAGTGTAGCAGGGAGATTCAATAAAAGATCTAATTGTTTGAAATGGGTGCTAATTTTGCCCCAACCAATCAGATGCTAGCTTTCAATGTTAATAAATGAATCGGGGGGGGGGGGTTGGGGCTGTGGGAGCTCCTATGGCAACATTTATAACATATAGTGGAAGTGCTACTGATCTGACCAAACAGACATATAGTGGAAGTGCTACTGATCTGACCAAAACATTAGAACAAACAAGAAAAGAGATGATCAATGCACATTCCTGGGCCCCATATACCATAATATCTGTGCTAGTGCAAACAGTAACATGGGGGGTTTTAGTTACAATTTTATGCATAAAAGTGAAAAACCTTCCAACCACGTCAAGGTAACCCCAGTATGGAAGGTCCTAACACTTTACCTTGGGTCATTTATCTGGGCTGACACTCCCTGCTTTATTGCATTTTCGTGGGAAGATTGTCTCCCTGACCTTGAATGTGCTCATCAATCACTTCCCCCCGCCTACTGGTTTTTAACAAGGAGGGTAGAGGCCTCCCTTAAATAAGATCTGATTGGTTGGAATAAAATTAGCACCATTTTTAACTATAAGAACTTTTATTACAAAGGCCTCTAAGTGTCTGTATTTGTGAATGTTCTAATTAATCCCAGTCATTATATATCTGTAACATTCATTCATCCAGGTTATGGTATATCTGTAACATTCATCCATCCAGGTCATGTTATATCTGTAATATTCATTCATCCAGGTCATGGTATATCTGTAATATTATCTGCCCCATCTCCACCCACCAGTTTACTGGCCCCTGCCAGTACCAGCATTTCCCCCAGGTTTGCCAAGTCCTGCAATGCTGCAAGTTTACCCCTTAGACTCTGTACCTCAGATTCCAAATGGGCAACCCACTCACATCTGACACATACATAGGTCCCCTGGGGCGGCTGCTCCAAGATCCCATACATGCGTCAGGATGCACATTGCGCGGCCCCAACAAAACTGTCCATACTAAACAGCAATACACAGCAGAGACACAGCAGAGAAATAGTGTTGTTCTTAAACGCTTTCTTGTTTTAAACGCTTTAGTTTTTTAATGCTGTCAATTCTCTTAAAAATAGAAAAATCTCTTTAAAACAGGAAATCGCTCAGAGCTAATCACTCATGGGAAAGGCCTTAAATGAGGTTCAAAACCAACCAGAGCCAACAGGCCTCAGCCAATTTAAACCAATTAGTTACACCCCCATCCAATCAGAGAGAGAGAGGAAAAAAAAAAAACCCTTTCCTTTGTCTCCTACCAGCCCCCGCTCCACAGGTAACAGTGTTTTTTTTAAACACAAGTATTTGTTTTAGTAATCCAGTGCTTTGAGTTTACTCAAACAATTCCTACCACCTTATTCAAGCAGTAAGTAGTAAAAAAAAATAAAAATACACTAGTGATTAATTACTTACACAGGCACCCTCCTAGAAATAAATAGTGTTAGGTTAGTACATTTACTAGGCTGCAACCACAGTTAATAAACGCTTTAGTTTTTTAACGCTGTCAATTCTCTTAAAAACAGAAAAATCTCTTTAAAACAGGAAATCGCTCAGAGCTAATCGCTCATGGGAAAGGCCTTAAATGAGGTTCAAGCTGCAACATTTAAATGGATACGGCAGTGATCTAAGGTGCTGGATGGATGGATGACTGATCTTCTTTAAAGTTAAATGGTAACTCCAGCCCCAAATTAACTTCAGCTTTTTGGAAAGATTACCCCCAAAAGCCCACTTTCATTATAATCTTACCTTTGTCAGACGTTCCCATGCTGAGATATAGCTACTTACACACAGACAATCCCTTACCAGAAGTCTCTCCTCCTCTGCTCTTGTTGCCACCGTTGGGGCCATCACTGACAGTCTTTACCTGGAAAAGAAGAAGGAAGCTGCAAATTTTGTATTTAGAAAACTCTCCTAACATAGAAAAAAATGTATTAAACCGTTTGAAAAGCTGATCTGATAAGATTAATACTGACAAAAACTGAAGCATCATGGTAGGTTTTTACCACCTTCATTAAATAAACTTTTTCCTCTTCAACCTTTAAAATATCTTTTTTTTTCACTTTTAACACAAAACATTATTAAGGTTTGTTGGCTGATCACAAGATCCAGGCTTGTTCCACTTCTGTCATTCCTCTACACTGCAGTTAACCCTTTAGGTTACATGTGCAATGAGAAGATTTATTATAGAACATTTTTTTTTACAACCCATGAAATCGCATGTAACTGGAGTCTGTCATTGGAAGCCAAACACAGTATCAATTCCGTTTAGTGGATTATTTACTATTTTTTCAGGTTTAAAGGGTCACTATACTCACTCAAACAACTTTGTATTATCTGAAAGTAATTTTGGTACTCACATATTTATCTGTGTCTGTAAATTATTAATGTTGAGTGGGTGCTCCTTATTGCTCCCACCCCTTTATTACTCACTGCCTTCTTGTAGTGTCTGGGACACTAGTAAGTTCTGCACAGCCTCACCATCTCCCCCTTCCTTTGTTTTACTGCTTATTCTCTTTAATTGTTGCAGAAAGTGTGCTGGCAGGCAGCCAAAGATCTTAGTAAGAGGTTAGGGGTGGGAAACATTTTTTTTTCCTGGTTAGAGTGACAGGTATTTCCTTGTAAATGCTGTGATTTTAAACTATGATTTCTCAATATTCACATTAATTTAAAAACCCCAAAAAGTTAAGAAGTAGTGGGTTCTTATTCTATCAAACCTGACAATTTTATAGCATAATCTTAAATCAGTAATGGAAGAACCTACTGGGTTGGTTTCTCCAGTGTTGTTATGGAATTCTCTAAAAAAACAGTGCACTCAATTCAATAAATTAAGCTATTTGAATTGGGAGCAAAATCCCCGTAATAGAGATTTTAGTGCATTGTGGTAATGTAGAAGTTAAGCATATTGTGCAATATATTTCTAAAAAATGAACAGGCTTATTTAATAAGAGGTGCAAAAATTTGCCTGTGCTGTTTGGCTAGGAACACAGGAGACAATATTTTGAACCATTCAACTGGTATTTCGCCAATGGTACTTTTTAGACGACAACTGATTAATGTTGGTCGAACCTTCATCAAAATGGAAAAAAGTTTGTTAGGACATCAGTAATTTTTGTCTGATCAGCCACATAACAGCCGTTGCAATTTTCATTGTGAGCAATGATATTTCGGACCATGTGCCTTAATTCGCAGCAACCAATTAGATAATATCTTTTTACTAGTCTACTATAGTTAGAAAACATGTGAGAACCTCTGATTGGTTGCTGCTGATAAATAAGGCCCTATATGAGTTTAATTAACTTTACAAGGAATGTAAAAGGATCCTCTGAAATTTTTCTCTACTGTGCATAAGGAACACATTATTAAATAAACGTAAATGTATTTATGCATTATTTTATGAAGACCGTTAAAGTTTTGTGATCTGAGGAAAGGTGGAAAAGATGCAAATGGCAAACACATGGTGAAGTATCTCACTATGAAATACTATGATGTTGTCCCCTTTGGAGTTTAAAAACAGGCCGGGAGTCAGGTGGAGAACAACTGACAATATGCTCAGAAGGATCCAACACAAGTAAGGAACACACCACAGGTGATTGGTTGACTTTCATAAAAGATGGTCTGAACAGTATGTCTCTGTCCATGAAGTCTATTCTACACAGCATACAGGAAGGCAAGTTTTCTATTAAAATTACTAGCAAAAGTGTGCCCGTTGGTGCACAGTGGGTTTTTTATGTGTTAATTTTATATAGTTTAATTTGCTGGAGTGTTAGTTACATATATTTATTAAAATATATTAATATATAATAAGTGTAAGCTACCCGCCACTTACAAGGCCCTCCATATTAGGGTAGTCCTATCTAAGAATGACATATTTTAAGTAATAATGCTGTTATTTTTGTAGTGTAATTATTATGTTTAAGATACGTTTTTACCTAATGATAACTTCCCGCGGCACTTGGAGCCTTTCCCGGTAATTCCGTCTTCCAGGGTAAGTTTGCGGCTGGTTGCAGCTGAAAACCAGGCCCCGCCGCGAGTGTTGGGAGGCTCAGCTGGGCTTCCCGTGGCACTTGGAGCCCTTCCCGGTAGTTCTGTCTTCCAGGGGTAGTTTGCGGTTGTCCATGGCCGAAAACCAGGCTCCCAGGCCCCGCCGCGAGTGTTGGGAGGCTCCGCGGGACTTCCCACGGCACTTAGAGCTCTTCCTGGTAGTTCCAACTTCCAGGGGGTGTTTGCGGTTGTTCGCGGCCGAAAACCAGGCTCCCAGGCCCCGCCGCGGGTGTTGAGAGGCTCCGCGGCACTTGGAGCCTTTCCCGGTAGTTCTGTCTTCCAGGGGGTGTTTGCGGTTGTTCGCGGCCAAAAACCAGGCTCCCAGGCCCTGCCGCGAGTGTTGGGAGGCTCCGCGGGGCTTCCATCAGCACTTGGAGCCCCAGACCAGGTGCTGTCAAGTTGTATACATACAATACTGTACACACATTAACTCCCTCCTCCAGCTAATCCCCAGGGCTCTCAAGCAGGAACAGGCAGCGTCTCAATACCTAGCAACAGCAGGGATCGCCCACCATTTCTATAGGCAATGCCTTCTCTCCCAGTTAAACGGAACACTATTGGCTTTTACCTGGATTACGACCAATGTGGAAGGGCTTTGTTAGATGCTGTACTTTACACACATGCGGCAGTAAGGAGGAACCTGGTGCTTGTTTAATATGGGGTATTCCTATTGGCTGCTAGAATACAGTCAGCCACTATTACAGTAATGGGACAATTTATAATAATTGTACTAACCTGGAAGCTGATCATTGTGAGCACTGCTGCTAACAGAATAGGAGAAAGAGACAGAAATTGACAGAGAGAGACAGACAGAAAGAGACAGACAGACAGAGAGAGAGAGACAGACAGAGACAGAGACAAACAGAGAGAGACAGACAGAGAGAGAGAGACAGACAGAGAGAGAGACAGACAGTGTCGTTTGGCCACGCCCACCCGCTTCCTCTACACATTGCATCAGGATGTGAAGCACTCTCCCACAATGCAATACAGCTGGATATCATCTACACTTACTGGGAAAGCAAACTTTCTTTTGGGGAGATTAATCTGTACCTATCCACTCATCCAGGTCACGGTATATCTGTAATATTCATCCCCTCCAGGTCAGGTAATATCTGTAGATTCATCCATCTAGGTTCATGGTAATACTGGTAATATTCATCATCCAGGTCCATGGTATATCTGTAATATTCTATCCAGTCATGTATATCTGTAATATGTCATTCAGCATCCAGGCATGGTATAATCGTAATATTCATTCATACCAGGTTCCATGGTATATCTGTAATATTCTTCCTCCAAGGGTCATGGTATATCTGTAATATTCATCCATCCAGTCATGGTATGCGGTAATATTCCTTCATCCAGGTCATGGTTATATCTGAATATTCATCCATCCAGGTCATGGTATATCCTGTATATTTGAGTCATCCAGATCTGGTAATATCTGTAAGATCATCCTCCAGTCATGGTATAGTCTGTAATATTCATCTTCCAGGATCATGGATATCTGTAATATTCATTCTTCCAGGTCACGGTAATATCTGTAATATTCCTTCATCCGGTCAGGATAGATCTGTAATAATCATTCACTCCGGTCACGTAATATCTGTAATATCATTCATCTCAGGTCATTGGTATAGCCTTAGATATTTCATGCATCCGATCATGTATATCTGTATAATTGATCCACGAAGGTCATGGTATATCTGTAAGATTGAATTCCAACGAAGGTCCATGGTACATATAGTGGAAGTGTACTGATCTGACCAACACATTGAACAACACAACAAATGAATCAATGCATCATTCCTGGGCCCCAGATACCATACTATCTGTGGCTAGTGCAAACATAACATGGGGGTTTTAGTTACATTTTTTAGCATAAAATGAAAACCTTCCAACACGCAAGGTAACCCCATATGGAAGGTCCTACACTTTACCTGGGTCATTTATATCGGGCTGACACTCCACTGCTTTATTGCATATTTCGTGGGCAGAGTGTCCTCCTGACCTTGACTGTGCTCATCAGTCACTTTCCTCCCCCCCGCCTACTGGTTTTTAACAAGGAGGGTAGAGGCCGCCTTAAATAAGATCGATTGGCTTTTGGAATAATTATCACCATTTTTTAACTATAAGCAACTTTTAGACAAGAAGGCCTTCTAAGTGTCTGTATTTGTGAATGTTCTAATTAATCCCATTCAATTATTATCTGTTCACATTCATCATCCAGGTTATGGTATAATCTGTACCATTCACCTCCAGGTCATGGTTATAATCAGTATATTCAATTCATCCAGGTCATGGTAAAGCTGTAATATTCATTCATCCAGGTCATGGGATATCTTGTAATATTCATTCAATCCAGGTCATGGTATATCTGTATATTCTCCATCCATATCTATATTGGATTCATCTCAGATCATGGTAATATTTATATCATCCATCCAGGTCATGGTAATATCTGTAATATTCACCATCCAGGTCTGGTATATCTGTATATTCATTCTCCCAGTCACGGTTATAATCTTTTAAGATTCATTCATCCAGGTCATGAAATATATCTGTACTAGTTCATTCATCCAGGTACTGTATATCTGTAATATTCATTCATCCATTCAATGGTATATCTGTAATATTCATGCATCCATGTCATGGTAATTCTGTAATATTGATCCACGAAGGTCATGGTATACTGTATATTGATCCACTAAGGTCATGTACAATATAGTGGTATATCTGTAATATTCATTCATCCAGGTCCATGGTATACCTGTATATTCATGCATCAGGTCAATGGTATATCTGTAATTGGATCCACGAAGGTCATGTTATATCTGTAAGATTGCTTCACAAGGCCATGGTATATATTCAGTATTAAGATTATCATACAACTGGATCTCTCCTTCGCATGACTAAATAAAATCTGAATCTGGTAGCAGAAATACACTGGAATGGTATCCGCAATCACAAAAACAAGCAAGCTTTTGTTTTTTTTGTTTTTTTTTTTTTTGAGGGGCGGTACATGACTCCTAAAATACAAAACTATCCAAATTGATTCATTATCGTTATATCAGATTCTTGTACATGTTATGCTGAATTGAGAGTCAGGTATGTATATGTTTTATTTATATAGTGCCCCTTGGGGATCAGCGCTGTCATTCTTAAAAATACAATAGCGAGTCATACAAGGGGGATACATACATAGATCGATTTCAGTACATTATATATATACACTAGCAAAAGTGTGCCTGTTGGGTGCACAGTTTTTTTATGTGTGTAATTTTGAATATAATTTATTTGCCTTGAGTGTTAGTTTTACATATCGTGATTGAAAATATATGTGTAATCTACCCGCCACTATACAAGGCCCTCCATCATTAGGGTAGTCCTAGCAAGAATGAACAATATTTTAAGTAATAATGCTGTTTATTTTTGTAGTGTAATTATTATGTTTAAGATACGTTTTACCTAATGATAACTTCCCCCTCTGCCACTGGAGCCTTTCCTCCGCGGGTATTTGCCTCTTCCAGGGGTGTTGGGGCTGTTTCGCGGCCCAAAAACCAGGCTCCCGCCGGCCCCGAGTGGCTCCGTTACACAGGCAATTGAGCTATCCTTGGTAGTTCAACTTCCAGGGAGTGTTTGCGGTTGTTCTCAGTGCTGAAACCAGGCTCACCAGGCCCCGCAGCGAGTGTTGGGAGGTTCCGCGGCACTTGGAGCCTTTCCTCGGTTAAGTTCTGTCTTCCGGGGTGTTTGCGGTTGTTTTCCGTGCAAACAATAACCAGCTCCCAGGCCCGCCGCGGAGGTTGGGAGCTCCGCGGGCTTCCATCGGCACTTGGAACCCCAGACCAGTGGCTGTGCAGTTGTAATACTTACAATACTGTACACCATTAACTCCCTCCTCCAGCTAATCCCCAGTGGCTCTCCAAGCAGGAACAGGCAAGTCGTCCTCAATAACCTGACAACAGTCAGGGATCCCCACCACTTTCTGATAGGCAAATGCCTTCTACTCCATTAAACGGAGACACTATTGGCTTTTACTGATACGACCAATGTGAAGGGCTTTGTTAGATGCTGTACTTTAACACACTCGCCAGGTACAGGAGGAACTGGTCGTGTGTTAATGTGGTTGCCCTAATGGCTCTAGAATACAGTCGGCCACCTATTACAGTAATGTGACAATTTATAATAATAGTACTAACCTGGAAGCTGATCATTGTGAGCACTGCTGCTAAAAGAATAGGAGAAAGAGACAGGGAGAGAGACAGACAGAGGGAGGGACAGAGGGAGGGACAGAGGGAGGGACAGAGGGAGGGACAGAGGGAGGGACAGAGGGAGGGACAAACAGAGAGAGACAGACACAGAGAGAGAGACAGTGTCGTTTGGCCACGCCCACCCGCTTCCACTACACATTGCATCAGGATGTGAAGCACTCTCCCATAATGCAATACAGCTGGATATCATCTACACTTACTGGGAAAGCAAACTTTGTTTTGATTGGCCATTAACTTGCACATTCTCAGTAAGTCTCTCCCACAATGCAATACAGCTGGATATCATCTACACTTACTGGGAAAGCAAACTTTGTTTTGATTGGCCATTAACTCGCACATGTTCAGTAAGTCTCTCTCACAATGCAATACAGCTGGATATCATCTACACTTACTGGGAAAGCAAACATTCTTTTGATTGAACACATGCTCAGTAAGTCTCGCATGCATTGCGTCAGGATGTGATGTAGTGCTACAGCAGCTACAAGAAGCACACCTATTGGATAATAAGGACAATAAGGAAATGGCAGCAAACTTCCATGCAGAATTTAATAAATTTGAGAGGTGTGTCTATAGCTCCCATTTTGACCAGTCCATTCAAACGTGGGGAGATTCTGTAGGTTAGTACTTTTTTATTTTTTATTTCATATGCAATTTACACACTGTTACACACTTATATATCTTTATTTTGTACATATTAATAAACTAATTCATGTTATACCTTTTACATTACAATATACACTTTTACTATGTATAATATTATTTTAGCCTACCCCCACCTACATAGTACAGTCTAAAAACTCAATGCAATCTCCACAAAATGGAAAATAATTTTATATAAAGGAAGGATATAGATATCATATATATATATATATATAAAACATATATATATATATATATATAACTAATAATATAAATAGAAGTGCTAGGGCTTTTCCACAAGAGGTAATGAGGTCCCTGCCCCGTAGAGCTTACAATCTAGTTAGGTGGGTGTAACATCTACATGTTTAGTTAATACTGTTTCTTTAAGGCATAGAGGCAAGCTGGGAAAAAGGGGCAGTATCAGGAAGGAACTAGGGAATAGCATGGGATGAGAAAGTGTGATGTACTGTTGCTCTGGTGAATAAATCAAGTTCCCTCTAAAGCACTAACTGAATATTTTAATCCTAAGCAAAACATCAGATATGAAAGATACAAGTTCAGAATTGCTAAACAACTATCCCAGGAGACCATGGACTCCTTTGTCACCCGTTTAAGACAATTAGCATAAAGCTGCAATTTTGCTGATGTTGATGATGAAATCACTTCACAAATCATTGTATCCTGCACATCATCTAAGCTACGGCGCAAAGCTTTACAAGCAGATTGTTGCTTGCAGGATCTTCTACACATGGCACGGTCCCTGGAAATTTCTGAGACTCAAGCTGCTGCCATAGAGGAGGGCACTGATGCACAGGTGTGCAATCTTGTGCACACTAAACGCAAAACTACAGGCACTGATTGCTCAAAGATGTGCTACAGATGTGGCAAACATTTCCCTCATAATGGTGACTGTCCTGCTCTAGGACATAAATGTACTAATTGTGGAAAACTGAATCATTTTGCGATTGTATGTAAATCTGCTCCTAAGTCATCCCTACGCACATCAGATACACTGAGCTCAGCACAAGTCAAATACATTCAGCCAAATTCTGGAGATGAGTCACCTACTGTTTGCAGTGACTATGTGTTTATTACATCCACTGCACAAACTGTACATTCCCCCATCATCACAATATCTCTCCTTAACACTGCAGTTGCTTTTACTATTGACACAGGAGCCTCTGTGAACATTATAGACATGTGTACATATTGCCAACTGAATACTAAACCTGCTTTGATACCTGTACAAACCAAAATTTTTCCTTATGGCTCTCAAACTCCTTTGCCAACAATAGGTAAATTTGATTCAGATATTTACTACAAAGATAAAACCTATACTACAACTTTCTTTGTGCTACAAGGCTCTGGGGGTTGCCTTCTCAGCTATCACACAGCTTTAACTCTTGGACTCATCAATATAGTTCACACTGTAGCTAACCCAACAGTCTCTGATGTACAAGCACTAGTTGACAAGTACTCCAATCTTTTTGTGGGCCTTGGTAAACTAAAGAATTTTCAAATTCACCTTCGCATTGATGAAGACATTCGTCCAATTTCACAGCCACACAGACGAATTCCTTTTCACTTGAGGAAGCAAATTGAAGACGAACTAAAGTCTTTAGAGGAACAAGACATCATTGAAACTGTTTCAGGCCCCACTCCATGGGTTTCTCCCATAGTGGCTGTACCTAAACCCAAAGATCCAAACAAAATAAGAATTTGTGTAGACATGCGTCTTCCAAACACTGCTATACAGAGAGAGAGACACCTCTCTCCAACTCTCAGTGATGTTATTCATCTCCTAAATGGAGCCACCGTGTTCTCTAAACTGGATCTCAATAAGGGTTATCACCAACTGGAACTTAGTCCAGAATCCAGATATATAACTACCTTTTCCACACATGTTGGTCTGCGAAGATACAAACGACTAACGTTTGGTGTTTGCTCGGCTGCTGAGATTTTTCAGGAAGCAATAAGAAACATTATTCAACATATTCCTAATGCACTCAATTACAGTGATGACATACTAGTTTTTGGAAAAACACAGAATGACCACAACTCTGCCCTACACGCAGTATTTGAGTGCTTATCATCCCAAGGACTTACACTCAACAAAGACAAATGTGAATTCAACAAATCTACCTTGGAATTCTATGGCCACATATTTTCTGCTGCTGGGATGCAACCTGATCCTAAAAAAGTACAGGCAATAAAATCAACTACAATCCCAAATGATGTTAATGAAGTTCGCTCTTTTCTTGGCATGGCCAGTTACTGCGCTAGGTACATCAAGGACTTCTCCACTATCAGTGCACCTTTGCGAGACCTCACCAAACAAGGATGTGCATTTCAATGGTCATCAGCATGCCAAAAATCATTTGAGACAATCAAAACAGAACTTAATTCTGCCACTATCATGGCTTATTTTGATCCTGCGCTAAGAACTGAACTAATTGTGGATGCCAGTCCAGTTGGACTCGGAGCTATTCTTGTCCAATATAAACCAGAAAACCCATACCCACAAGCTATTTCTTATGCAAGCAGAAGTCTGACAGTTACAGAAAAGAAATATTCTCAGCCAGAAAAAGAAAGTCTAGCAGTTGTCTGGGGATGTGAACACTTCCACTTATTTTTATATGGAGCACCATTTACAATTGTTACTGATCATTTGGCTCTTATTACCATATTTGGAAATCCAAGAGCAAAAATGCCTGCTCGAATCGAAAGGTGGGGTTTACGACTACAAGGATATAACTACAAAATAATTCATCGTCCAGGAAAATATAACAATCCTGCTGATTACATTTCACGACATCCCACTACTTCAGATGAGGCCACAAAGTCTATTGCAGAAGAATATATTAACTTTGTTGCTGCACACGCTGTGCCAAAAGCACTCACATTGGACATGTTTATAGAGGCAACCAAACGGGACAAAACTCTTCTTGCATTAATACACATAATTGAAACCAACAGGTGGCATGAAATCCAGAGAGCTACCTTTCCTGATCCTGAAGTAATCATCACTGAACTAAAGGCATTTGCAGCTGTCAAAGATGAACTTTCCCTTGCTAAGGACCATCTCATTCTAAAAGGAACCAAATTAGTAGTACCTCAGGCCCTTCGCCAAACTACTGTAAATATTGCCCATGAAGGACATTGTGGCATTGTTGGCACTAAGAAACTTCTCAGAGAAAAAGTTTGGTTTCCAAACTTGGATCAAATAGTTGAAAAAACTATACAGCACTGTTCCACTTGCCAAGTAGTAACAAATTCTTCCAAACCTGAACCTCTCCATATGTCTTCCTTACCCTCAACAGTTTGGGATGAAATTGCTGTGGACATTTATGGTCCTCTACCCGATGGACAATACCTACTTGTTGTTGTAGATGAATATTCAAGATATCCTGATATTTCATTCATTACATCCACATCAGCTACCACTATACTACCTGCGTTGGACAGCATATTTTCAGCATATGGCATACCCCGAGTGGTAAAGACAGACAACGGGCCACCATTTAATGGACATCTGTTTCAACAATTTGCTGCATATCTTGGATTTAAACACAGAAAAATAACTCCTTGCTGGCCACAAGCTAATGGCATTGTAGAACGGTTCATGAGTACTCTAGGTAAGAGAGTTAAGGCTGCTTATCTGGAACAAATTCCACTAAAGCAGGCATTGTACAAATTTTTACGCAATTACCGAAACACTCCTCACTCAACCACTAATGTTCCTCCTGCAAAACTTGTCTTTAACAGGCCAATTCATACACTTCTTCCAGAAATCCCTAGTGCACACAATCCACCACCTAGTGACTCTTCTATTAGAGAAACAGATTCTCAATCCAAACAGAAAATGAAACAATATGCGGACCAAAGACGTCATGCTCAGTCCTCCCATGCATGTCTAAATGATAGGGTGGTTGTTTTACAAAAGAGACATAACAAAACAACCTCTGCATACAATCCCAAGCCTTACCATGTCATAGCCAGAAAAGGTAGCATGATTACGGCACAGCGAGATGGACATAGCATAACCCGGAATGCTTCATACTTTAAGGTTCTCCCCAGTCTGAATAACATACCACAGGCACAGACAGGAGTCAGAGAGTCTCCTCAAACATTAGGAGGGCCAGTTCAATCACCTGAATGCATCCATGTACCTGCTGATACTTCAGTGTCACCAAGGAGTGGTGGTCAGTCTCCGATTCACGATGAACCATGTTCAAGGAGACGATACCCCTGCCGACCACGAAAACCCCCACCAAGGCTTATTGAGGAAATATAAGCTCTTTCATAATATAAACTGATCTGTATTTTAATATGCCAGTGTTTCATTTATTTTTTCATTACTATTTGTATGTTTTGTGTTTAACCTTTAAAAAGAAAAAAAAAGAGGGATGATGTAACATCTACATGTTAGACAAGCTGGGAAAAAGGGGCAGTATCAGGAAGTAAGCTAGGGAATAGCATGGGATGAGAAAGTGTGATGTACCTGTTGCTCTGTGTGAATAAATCAAGTTCCCTCTACATTCCAAGTGTTTTCTTGCTCTTGAACAATACAACAAGGGAGACATAACAGTGGGTAACACACAGATAAAATGGAATGGGTATAATGTAAGTGCTGGAGTGAGATGAATGCAGTGCAAATAAAACAATCCTATACTGTGCTGGTTACTAGATAGGTAGGATGTAAGGGTAGATTTACCATATATAGATATATAGATACCATATACTGTGCTGGTTACTAGATAGGTAGGATGTAAGGGTAGATTTATCATATATAGGTATATAGATATCATATATTGTGCTGGCTACCGGACAGGTAGTATGTAAGGGTAGATTTATCATATATAGATATCATATACTGTGCTGGTTACCGGATAGGTAGGATGTAAGGGTAGATTTATCATATATAGATATATAGATACCATATACTGTGCTGGTTACTAGATAGGTAGGATGTAAGGGTAGATTTATCATATATAGATATATAGATATCATATACTGTGCTGGTTACCGAATAGGTAGGATGTAAGGTAGATTTATCATATATAGATATGTAGATACCATATACTGTGCTGGTTACCAGATAGGTAGGATGTAAGGG
>CM033475.1:226311795-226356829 GCA_019447015.1 Hymenochirus boettgeri
TAAGGGTAGATTTTATCATAATATAGGTATATAGATATCATATATTGGTGCTGGCTACCGTGACAGGTATATGTAAGGGTATATTTATCATATATAGATTCATATACCTGTGCTTGTTTACCTGGATAGGTAGGATGTAAGGGTAGATTTATCATATATAGATAATATGTACCCATATACTGTGCTGTTTCCCAGAAGGTAGGATGTAAGGATAGATTTACATATATAGATATATCGATAACATATACTGCTGTTACCGGATAGGTGGCATGTAAAGGGTGATCTCCTATCATATATATATTATAGTATATCCATATATCTTATATATATATATATATATCTATCATTATGATACCATATACATTGTGCTGTTCTAGATAGGTGAGGGTGTAAGGTGATTTATCCTATCATAATATAATAGATAATACCATTACTGTGTGGTTACACTAGTATAGGTAGGATGAAGGGTAGATTTTAATCATATGATATAAGAATACCATTACTGTGCTGGTTATAGAATAGGTAGATGTAGTAGATTATCATATATAGATTACTAGATATCATATACTGTGCTGGTTACCGAATAGTAGGATGTAATGGTAGTTTTATCATATATAATAGGTACAATTCCATATACTGTCTGGTTACCAGATAGGTGATGTAAGGGTAATTTATCATATTATAGATATATATACTACCACTATACTGTGCCTGGTTCCCAGAATAGGTAGGATGTATGGGTAGATTTATCATAATATAGTTATAATAGATATACATATATGTCTGGTTACTAGATAGGTAGCGATTAAGGGTAGATTTTTATCATTATAATATATAGATACCATATCCTGTGCTGGTTACTAATAGTAGATGTAAGTGGTAGAGTTAATCATATATAGTATATAGATATCATATTTGTGCTGGCACCGACAGGTAGTATGTAAGGTAAGATTTTCATATATAGATATCATATACTGTTCTGGTTACCGGATTAGGTAGATAGTAAGGGATATTATCATATATAGATATATAGATACCATAACTGTGGCTGGTTACCATATGGTAGGATGTAAGGATAGATTTAATTCATATATAGATTAATATAGATACCATAATACTTTGCTGGTACCCGGATAGTAGGATGTCAGGGTAGAATTCTCATATCTATATATTATATATATATATCATCATATCTATATATAATATATATCTTATAGATATAGATTCCATATACTGTGCTGGTTACTAGATGGTAGGGTGTAAGGGTAAGATTTATCATATATAGATATATAGATTCCATTACTGTGCTGGTTACGCAGAATAGTAGTGATGTAAGGGTAGATTATCATTATAGATATAATAGATAACCATATACTGTGCTGGTTACTAGATCAGGTAGGAAGTCAGGGTAGATTTATCATATATAGATATATAGATATCATATACTGTGCTGGTTACCGATAGGTCGTATGTAAGGTAGATTTTTCATATTAGATATGCAGTCCAATACTGTGCTGGTTTACCAGATGGTAGGATGTAAGGTTAGATTTTATCATATTAGATATATAATACCATATACTTTGCTGTTTTACCAGATAGGTAGGATGTAAAGGGTTAGATTTATCATATATAGTTATATAGATATCATATACTGTGCTGGTTACCAGATAGTAGGATGTAAGGGTAGATTTATCATATATAGATATATAGTATCATATACTGTGCTTGGTTACCGAATAGGTAGATGTAAGGTAGATTTATCATATATCTGATAGCATATACTGTGCTGTTTACCAGATAGGTAGGATGTAAGGGTAGATTTACCATTATATAGATATATAGATACCATATACGTGGCTGGTACCAGATAGGTAGGATGTAAGAGTCCGATTTATCAGACTATATGATATTAGATACCATAACTGTGCTGTTTACCAGATAGGTAGGATGTAAGGGTTAGATTTACCATATATAGTATATATAGATACCATATACTTGCTGGTTATCGCGATAGGTAGGATGTAAGGGTAGATTTATCATATATGATATATAGAATACCATATACTGTGCTGGTTACCGATAGGTAGGATGTAAGGGTAGATTTAATCATATTATATGATAGATACCAATAACTGTGCTGGTTACCAGATAGGTAGGGTAAGGTAGATTATCATATATAGATATATAGATCCCATATACTGTGCTGGTTACCAGATAGGTAGATGTAAGGGTAATTTATCATATATAGATTATAGATGACCATACTGTGCTGGTTACCAGATAGGTAGGATGTACAGGTAGATTTAATACATATATTGATATAAGTAGATACCATATACTGTGCTGGTTACCGATAGGTAGGATTAATCTGTTGTATGTCAATTAGATCAACTGGACTGAAATGTAGTTCTTGAGACGTTTCGCTAGTTCATCCGACTGGCTTTCTCAATCTTCTGAGTGTCAGTGCAGTGAAGAAGGCCTCTGATTGATATTGTTGTGGGGAGACCAAACAGCAACTGCATCAAACGTATGCCCGCCAGAAGAGCCAATTCCTCTCGGGTCAGGACTCAGCTTGTATCTGCTCTTAACTAAGGACATACCTTTGAAAGATTGTAATGTTAACATACTGGGGCGAAGGAACGTGACTTTTCAAGAGAGGGTGTTGAGGAGCCCATTTAATAGTGAAATAAGAAACCAGCCTAAATAGAGTTGATGGGGGGTTCGACAGCCAACGTTCTGCCATGTACAATGCGTTTTAACACCTTACTGCTGGGCGTTCCTTAACACCTCTTAGCCACTATCTAATCACATCTGGTTACCAGATAGGTAGGATGTAAGGGTAGATTTATCATATATAGTTATATAGATATCATATACTGTGATAGTTACCAGATAGGTAGGATGTAAGGGTAGATTTATCATATATAGATATATAGTATAGATACCATATACTGTGCTGGTTACCAGATAGGTAGGATGTAAGAGTAGATTTATCATATATAGATATATAGATACCATATACTGTGCTGTTTACCAGATAGGTAGGATGTAAGGGTAGATTTACCATATATAGATATATAGATACCATATACTGTGCTGGTTACCGGATAGACACACACACACTTGATAGTTAATTGGCTTCCAGGGACATTGAGGTGTAACTCTTGGGAAAATTGGACACTACTTTCACTGGACACAAAAGAAGGATTTAAAGGGAAGATATACCTCGTACCCTCCTTACCCCCACCACACACACACACACACACACACACACCATACACACAAACACACACACACACACTTTATTTACCCAGGGTGATTTACATTAAATTGCTGACAAAACAGGCTTAAAGGGAAACTGTGGTCTTTATACAAGCATCCTGTTTCTGATAATAGCTATCCCGTACCTTTCAAACAAGCCTAAAATGAGGTCTCTAGCTGTTGTCAATGTATAGGCATGCGCTGTAATGTCTTTCTTCCTATGAAGCACTGTCTCTGTAACAGGCATGTGTCATAAGCCGCACCCCCAAAATATAAATGATTTTGCCCATCTGGTCCAATCGCCGGCGATCTAACGTTCACATAGCTGCTAATTGGAGATTGAACTATTTATTATTAATTATAATAACCATCAGAATAAACAACATAATAAAAAATAATTTTTATATTTTATATGATACCAATGTGACATCGTAGTGGAAGAGCAAGAAACTTTAGGCTCAGCCTTACTACAAGCCCTTGCTACAAACATTAGTGCGACTGTAAGATCTTTGCAGCAGTGACCAAGGGTTAGGAAAACTACCCACGCATACCCACACATTGCTGGGTTCATTGGTGGATCCATGTTGATACAATGGATATGACTGATTGATTTTTCATAAGTTCAGCTTTGTTTTGAAATAGGGATTCATCATCACTGTTGCAACCCCATTTTTTTGGGATAGGAAGTTATTTGTGGTATTTTTGGAATTTTATTCTGTGCTTAAACTTCCATTTTGACAAGTTCAATAGCATCTAGTGAGAAGTATTGATAACTGGTAGCATAAAATATTAAAGGGGTATCACAGCATCAATGAAACTATTGCAATAATACTTGCTCAGGTAATACTGTATATGATGTCCTGAAAAACATCTTTAGCCTTAAAGGGCATGTCCACCCTAAAACAAAAAAAAACAACGACTGCCCCAACCCTAACTTCTATTTTTACCAGTTTATTACATGTATTTGTAACCTGAATTTTAATGATTAATTCTATTCCTCTCTGCTCAATGAGCTTTTTATAAGCTTGAGCATGTGCAGAGGAGCCAGCAGGTGAAACAGCAGTCAATCATTAACTGTGATGTCAGCAGTTACAGCCTTGATTGACTACATGGAGGGAGGAACCAGCTTACTCTGCCAGAATGGGGACAATAATTAAGTGCAATAAAGTGCAAAATATATCAGTTGGGGTTGGAGCAGGTAAATGACAATTGACCAATTTTTTGTTTTTAGGGTGGACATTTTTTTTAATTTTTTTAATTCTTTAGCTCCATTTAACAGCAGGCTCATGTATATACATTTATTTTCACTGGGGCCAAGACAGTCCTCCCAAAAATTACTGTTTCTGCAGCTCTACAACTGGCAAACAGCAGGCTCATGTAGATAAGTCCTGAGTGACAGCTCTATAACTGGCTGAATTATTAGGGAGCCTTGGTTAAAAAAAAAAAAAAACACATGCAGTTGTAGGATATTGCTACAGTACATAATGGTATGTATAAGAAGATTTGAGCTAAAATATATGGAATATGTAGGATATCACGGTGCAACAATTTTGGGGTTAACACAGGATCTACATGTTTCAAACCGATCCGGGTTGTCATCCTGGGGATGACCTGAATCGGGTTGGAACTCGTAAATTTCTGCATGTGTACACAATAAATTTTAGAAGACCCTGGAATGCACCGTTATCTTCTATTTATATATCCATCCATCTATCCACCCATCCATCCATCCATCCATCCATCCATCCATCCATCTATCCATCCATCCATCCATCTATCCATCCATCCATCCATCCATCTATCCATCCATCCATCTATCCATCCATCCATCCATCCATCCATCCATCTATCCATCCATCCATCCTGATATATGCATTCTAGTCCATACTCTTTGTTAAGAAAATATTTCTGTTTGAGTTCTGGGGACGAGCTAGGGGGGGCAAGTGTGCTCCACTCAACATACTGGTCCAGGACACTTTATGTCAATAAGATATCAGACACCCAAGATGTGTAAAATAATTACATTTTAGTATAACAAAGCAACAATGTTCTAGAGATTTGTTGGTTACACATTCAATTACGCTCGGATGTCTCTGGAATCTTTTTTGTTCTTGTTGTTTTGATTTGAGTTAAAATGGAACAAATACATATTTAATAAAAAATGTATGAGAAAATAAAGTGAGGTCGTAACTGGGTTTCCATTTAGTTGGGAACATTTCCATTGTTATACAATATTATAAGCATTTAAATAAGTGTCTCCCTCAGCAAAAAAATAAATAAATATTGATTTGCCACCGGTCAAACAATAATAACCTTAACAAAATTAAAATGTCCACTGGCTGAGCCCCCAGTGTACAAAATTCACAAGAGAAAAAAATAAATGATGATCAGTAACTTGTATTGTGTTTATTATGGGTTTGCGTACACAATTTCCTTTTTCAGTTTGATATGTTAGATTTTAGCTCCAGTTTACACCGGATTATTACTTGAGGTTTCGCAACTTATATATATACATATAACATATATATAACATATATTTTATTTTGTGGACATCATTCTATTGTATATGCACTTTTTAATGTTAGTGATTAATGGAAACCTTGCATTCCATAACTGCTAATTCCTAGTGTTTTCCAGCAGTCCTGGTGCAAAAACAGCACAATAGGGGCAATGCAACCCTAAAAAAGGTCACCCTAACCTGTGTGGGGATGTTCCAAGGTTTAGCCTAGATTTATTAAATGATGAGCGACAGTTAGGGCAGTTTCTGATACTTTGCAAATCTTTTTAATGCCGGGAAGTGACGGGTTTTTAAAACCTTGCAGATCTCCCTATAAATATATCTGTTGTATTCAATTAGATCAACTGGACTTGAAGTTTAGTTCTTGAAGACGTTCAATAACTAAACTTCAAGTCCAGTTGATCTAATTGAATACAACAGACATACCATGACCTGGATGAATGAGAACCTTCACAAGGATACTCCCTATAAATAGCAATTTTAAAAACAAAGTACCACTTCTTCGAAAAGTTCCTACTTTATTAAGAAATATTATTTAAAAAAACATCACCAGGCTGCACTGTGTCATTTGGCTTGATTTGTTTGCGTTTATTCAATGGGGGCAGGGACACATCACATTAATATAGGACCTGAGCCTTAAAGACACAGAAACATAATTGGGAAACAATTCTTATGCACAATGCGAAAAGTATTATTTTATGTCAATATCCAAAACTCTGTATAAATAGAGTTATCTCCCCCTGGTGAGGGTACACTGGCAACATTGATTGCTGCCGAACTCTTTTCTTCTGTAGTGCCCCCCTAATTTTTAGTTTCTCTACAGTTTTGCCAGCTTATTGGGAATGTAAACCTGCTAGGGAACTGAACTAGAAGGTTCCAATCCCTTTCACTGAATCCCAGGGTGCAAGAAAATGAAATTGTTATTACGTTACTGAGAAATCCCTCTTCAAATCACAATGTAGTTGGGGGCTGAGCTTAAAAATTAGGGGATGTTTCTGAAGGCCCTTGAGATATCTGATTGGGGGTTCAGGATGTCCCACCTGATTATAAGCCAGCGGGGTGACCGATCATTAGAGAACAGGGCTTAGTTAGTTCAACTTACTGTACTTATTTCTTCTTATACTGTATATAAATAAAACCCTTTGTTGCAACTTTTAGAACTTTATTTGTCCCATATCACTCCCATATTAGAAATCCAGAAAGATGAACAACATGAATGGTTTTAATTCATCAATTTCTTTCACGTCTATAGGTGTCACTCATGGATAAACCATTTACCCTTCTTCCAACCATATTTATTTTAATCATAAAAGGTGCCAATAAAGGGCTAAAAGTTGGAACTTCCTTACAGACATAATTAACTGTGTGTGGTCTATACAACTTTCAGTATTGGATCTAACATAATGTGGTGCCCACTAGGTGTCACTGTAACAAGTTAATGTTCTATACTTGCACATTTTATAACTTGTTGGTATGTGGTGCCATATTGGACCTGGGGATGTTAATACAGCTATCCTTCAACAAGAATGTCTCTTGTATTAATCTGAAAGCAGAGTTTCAGAAACACTACAACAAGGGTACAGGAAAGTTCAGTATCTGAGAAAATTCCCTGCTATACTTCATTATTATAAAAAGCTGACATGTTCCTTTTCTCTTTATATTTTCTATATTTTCTGTTTTAGAGGCTTTCAGAAGATCTCTCCAGATGTTTCTATTCAAGCTTTGGGGTCACGTTTATCCTCTGATCTCATTTTTAAGTTTTAATGTCTCTTTAATTAATTCCTGTCTAGAACTGCTAATGTGACCCCAATCCATGTACGAAGGGTAAGCCTCTCTTTAAAGGACACTAAACACTAATTTTTAAGTTCCTAATTGTAGGGTGGTGGGAGCGATAAGGCCCAACCTCCTACATTTAGATACAAACTATAATCTATGCAGCTAAAGGGACAGCCCTCCGCATGTACTGTATGTGGGAAGAAACAGGAGAAAGAAGTGGCAGTGGTAGAGCTGTCATATGGAGCAGCTGTGAGATCCTTTAGCTGTGTAAATCAGGAAGTAGGAATAGTTTTTCCCACCTCCCTAGGATTTTAGATTTTATTTAGAATTTTTAAAATAAAAGCTCAAATAGTGTTTCATGCCCCTTTAATGTAGGAATTGTAGGGGCTCTGTGTGTTTTAAAATAGCAGCTCAATTTAATGTGGAGCCTTTATCGTTAAAAACTGGTGTTAAAAGGCAAGTATACTCACAATGTTCCACACGCATTGTTCCAATGGTGACGACCTAAACTGCTAGGTCCTGCATACACCCTGCTGCATACACCCTCACCTTTGCTGCTCTGGTCCTCTAATTCTCCAGCAACAAAGCCAATTGGCTCTCGGTATCACAAACCCAGAAAGGGGAGAGGAGCAGTGAAGGAAAGTTTAGGTAAGTAAAACTGCTAAACTAAGAAGAACCCAGGGGTAAGGACTAGAGATGAAATGTGGTTTCTAATAGAACCCAGTTTCGAATTGAATCTGAGGGTTTTAAAGTCCCGACAAAACTTTCGGAACTCCCGGAATCCGAATTTTTTCGAATTTTAAATTTTTTATTGAAAATCGAAAGTAGATGATTTTTGAAAATCTAAAGTAGAAGATTTTCGAAAATAGAAGATTTTCAAAAATTCGAAAATCAAAAGTCTAAACTCGAATTTTCGAAATTTCCGAAAATTTCAAAATTCGAAAACGGAATTTCAAACATCTCTAGTAAGGACCAAGCAGTTTAGGTCCTCACCCTGGGTATAAGAAGAGGAGCTGGAGGAGGTCAGTATAATGGTCTTTTAAGGCTCCAAAATGAAATTTATTGCATCATTAAATCACGGCACTAGGTAAATGATCCGGATTGTTTCTCTGAAAAAAATGTTCATTAGGGGCATCTCCCAGTTATAATGTGGATAAATGACAATTATCTGCTCTCCGCAAGGAATTACCTGTTCTCCTTTAACCCTTTTTTCCCTATCAATTTGCTCCTTGATTGTGATTCCAACGCTCTCCCTTTATTTCGATCTCTCCCTATCAATGTTCCTCGTCCGACAGTGTAGAATGAATTGTGGAATCTCTACTGAATTGTTAGGTTTTTTTTATAAACATCTTTGATAAATTTTCAAAATCTTTTTGCAGTGAAATAAACCCCCAAGATTTAACCGCTGAAAATCAATTCCTTTTGGAACCTGACAAAATATTTTACTTGCATCTCTTATCGAGCAGTTTGACTGTCACAACACTGGGGAAGGAAATAAAAAGAGAATCACGTAAAGCTTTTTAAAATAAGGAGGGTTCAAAGTGACAATAAAAATAGGAGTATAAACTCTCCAATCAAATGATCTCCTTGTAGGGGTTTTCCGGCAGGGTTTAATTCTATTTACCCTTGTTTGCAAGGCTTGACACCTCTACATGGATTCCTAATTAAATTATTTCTACATGGCATTTAACAGAATGTTTTATTATAGGTTCTAGCCCAGAGGAACATGTTTTCTAGACACAATGTTATGCCATGACTGTATCCTATTTTAAAGGGCATGTCCACTCCCAGAACGGAAATCTATATTTACCTTCCTCACCCAAGCAAACCCCTAGATCGTTATGGCTACTTACCTTCCCTTGGTAAATGTATAATACTTTTATTTCTCCTGCAAGAGAGCCGACATCTAACACTTTAAGACTAATACTATCTTCTGGATTGCAGCAGTATGCCACTGCCTCGATGGTGATGCCACAGCCAATGACTGAGTCTGCATTCTAGCCGTCCCTCTGTACTACGTGTCTCCTTTGTAAAAGCTCTTCGTGTGGATTATGGACTTAAAGGAAAACTATACTGTAAAAATTAACTTTTTAAAAATGAAAAGCATCTGGGGCAAGGAGATAGGATTGATTATTCCCACCTCCCAATATTGTTTTGTTGAGGAGCTACACCACATACAATTTTCATCTGCCAGGTTATGAAGCATTCAGGAAGACTGGCAGAAGTAGTTTTCTTCGTCCTTCTGCTCCTCATAGAAAGGATATTGGGAGGTAAAAAGCACCAATCCTACTTCCCTGCCCCAGGTACTTTTTTATTTTAACTGTTTAAAAAAAAAAACTTTGTACGCACTCTAGTTTCCCTTTAAGGCACCGTGGGGAGGTAAGTAACTAGTAAATTCAGGTATGGGGGAAGGTAAGTTTTGATTTTCTTTTTGGAGATGGACATTCCCTTTATTAAATATTGTGAATGTTTAAAATAGTAAATTCCCTGCTTATATCAGGTCACAAATACAGCAAATTTGGACACTTCTTTAGACTCCTTTGCAGACTCCTCCCCATGCTGCTGACTGGGCAATAAAAGTTCTATTAATCAGCTGCCACCAATCAGATGTTATCAAACTGCAGTGACCCAGTAAAAAGATAACATCTGATTGGCTGCTTCTAATAACAGCACGGGTAAACTTTTGTACCACTTATTGCACATATTTATAATAATATAATTGCAACAACAGCTAATGTAGATAGCAGCCTACATATATATATATATATATATAACATAATCCTGATGACGGCCTGTGTTGAGGCTGATGAAACGCGTTGATACATATAATAAATGTTTGATTCTATAAAGAAGTCCCATGGAATACTTTCAACTGGTGGATGATATATATATATATATATATATATATATATATATAAAATAACATTTATAGATACTACTGTTTTAGCTTGACCTCAATTTCATATTGATTAGGGATATTATTCTGAAATCCTAAGGCTACATTCCCACATGTGCAATGTTAGTGGACAGCACCAATCACACTGCACCACTGCAATGTAATCCATTTTAAATATGCACTTCATGGCAGCGGTTTGGTGCTTTAACGCACAGCGCTGCCGTTAAAAATAACGGCTGACACTGTGCGTTAACGCAGAGGAAAATCTCGCTGAATCACACTGATGTTCTGCTGTGTTGAAAAAATGCTAAATGTGAATAATGCCTAGAGCCCAGTACAATGACCTTTGTAGCCTGATGTACTTATGCCAATGGGATTCCCTCAAACACTCACGTATGGTCATCTAATCAGTAGAGTTTGGATCCGGGTCAGACTCACACTGAGACTCAGCCAATCACTGACGTGGCTGCTGGTCCTGCCCATTCTGCTGCTTTCGTGCAGAAGAGCAGCAGGAGCTAAGGGGAACAAGGACTGGTAAGTGCCTGAGAAGGAAGAGTGGAGAGCTCCACTTTACATGCCACAAACATCTCAGAGGAGCAGGAAGAGGCAGGTATGGATCACACACAGAGAGAATCCCACTATTCAGTTCCCTGTATTCCCATCAGGCAGGACAACCATATGAAGCAGAAGAGAAAGGTAAGGATCCTTTAACACCACACAGTGGGGCAAATTTTAGTTGGGGGTTGACATGCCCTTTAAGAAAGCCACGTACTATAAAATGAATCCTACGGTTACCCTCTTTTAGTTCTGCTGGGCCTTTTCTAGGACTTTGTGTCATTGCAAATAACTTACCATGAATTTTTCAAGGCTTGGGGTTTTCTTTTCTCTAAAGAAATCTAAAGATCTTTGTCTTGCTTATTTCTGCCTCATTATTTACAGTATGTTTAGGCTGCAGATGTCATTATTTCTCCATTGTCACAGATTTGTTTCAGATTTCCCACTTGCGATGCTGTAAGAGTCTCCTTGGTGGCTTCTTCCAAGGACAGATTTGTTTATGCACTTTCCATACTTTGCAGAGTCAAGGGCAGGCACATGAAGAGGCAATGATTCTTCTTGGTTAGAAGCCTTTCCATTACATTTTTGCTGTTGATTTGCTTTTGTTGTTTTTAAGTTTTCTGGTTATTACGTTTTTTGTGCTGAGATTTTGTTGTTAATTAACAATGAAATAAATTATCTTTATTTTAATGTATATGGAAAATGACTGGATAGAGCATATGGACTCATGGTTCCAACGCCGCCATTACTAACAAAAAGGTTGGTGATATACAGTAATGTTAATGTATCCACCCATCATTAAAAAGCGCAACCCACCATTTTACTTATTCTTTTAACAAGGGAGCTCCCTACTGTACAGATAAAGTAATAACAGCAATTATATGATGGATATTCAGTGGAAAATGGGAAAAATCATTATTATGTAAATATTTTTTTTTCTCATCTTATGTACTAAAAGACAGTTGTAAAACCATGGCCACAGCACCCACTGCAGTACCCAGAGTGGCCATTAGGTGGAGAGGAGAGAATGGGAAGAAATCCTAATACTAATTGAAGGACTCCACCAGCGTGGCTGGGAGTGTGGGGTGGGCGACGGTATCTACTAAATACCACTTTGGTGATTTTCTAATGTTTTGTGGTTGATAAGATTTCTAGAAAAAGTTTCTGACATTTCCTGATTTCTACAGCCATCCTAGTGAGCAACAATTGGTTTTTACCCTGCTAGGTCTGTATTACAGCGGTCACAGGAAGGTCAGGATGTTACTTGACAGCTCTGGCAGGAGGGAAAGAGAGGGGCTATAGACCAGAAATCTGCAGAATTAAACAGACAATGTCTCTAAAATACTGCTGATTTTAGTAGTGAGAGACACCACTATATGTTAGTTAACCGCTCTAGAATTGACACAGGGCCCTTTACATTTTAGCTTCAGTTTTCCTTTAACGTGCAACGCAAGGGTTAAACTTTTTTATTTAGAGTTACACACACACAATCACACACACACACACACACACATATATATATATATGTATATATATCATAACACCATGATGTTGGTGGGCACTCACTTTTGGTACCTGTTTATGCCTTGGTGCTCCTGAAGGGAATATTATATATAATAGAGATATTTCAGTGCACACCTAAGGACTTCATTTCAAACAGCAAAAACTCACATGTTGTGTTTACAGCAATGTTTCGGTCGGGGTTTGTCACCTTTTTCAAGGCTTGCACCCACACACACACCTTCTCTTTCTTTTGAATCTATACAATTGTTGTTTCAAGTAAACCAGTAACACAACTAAAGTCTCAGAACAACAGAACAACAGAACAACAACAGTAGGCAGAGAACCTTGATATAAAAGCAGTAAATAGTGTCTCACCGCTCATTTTAATATGGTTGTTGAGAAATTTACCTTTCTAACATTCTAACATGGGGTTTGTGTTTAATTTCCCAGCATTCCATTATTACAACATTGTGGTCACTGACCATTATGTTCTTTACACATGCTCAGTCCTAAGATACTGCAGGAACTTGTTACAGTTGGTCACACCCACTAGTAGCCTCTAGCCAATCCTATTACAGGACAGATTAAGCAAGGGACCATGTGACTGAGATCAGGGGTGTGACCAGTCACTGTACATACACAGTTATTTCATCCAGTTCTTCAAATGGTAACATTTAATTTAATGCTACAGTATTTACTGCAGTGGGATTTTATAGTTTATTTGGTGTTTTTAGAGGGGATATTTTTAGATTCTGGAGTGAAAAAAAATGGTTTAGTTTTCTTTAAGGATCCACAAACACCCTTTCCCCCAATTCATATTTTATTTTATAATAACTTTTATCAATATCCCCATGTGATATATTACCCAGACAAGAAGAGTAATTAAGGTTTCCCAAAGAACAACGATCTTCTTGTTAACCACTGACCCAACGTGACCGGGCAGCGACTGGATATTACATTTCCAAGTTTCTGTCTGCTGTAGAAGGAACGTGGATAGTGTGGAATTATACAACACATGGTACTGTGTGCAGAGAGCTATAAATGTGGGTTCCCAGTAACAGATTTATGTACATGTCGATACAGCAGCAACCTTAAACATAAGGGCGAACATATGTTTTGTGCTGAAGGGGCCTCTTTTGGTTACAACACAAATACCAGTGCTGTCCATGGTGCTGAAGAATATTCCTAATATACGGTACACAGTACTCAATTACAAGCCCTTCCAATCTGTTGGAGTTGTCTGTCTGCAGTCTGTGGTGCAATATTCATAATATCCATGAAATATGTAATACATAATATTATCTGGGATGGTCCATTGAACACAGTGTGATCTGTAAGATGTTTTGGATTGTTTTACCAAGATCTCTGTGAATGCAACTGAAACTGTTGGTTGGAGTCAACAGGGGGAAAAAACATTTTCACATTTCATCTCAATTTGCTTAGTGACTGGGGCCATTTAATGTTCAGCCTCAAATTAATGAAGTATTTAATCATTAAGTAGTAACAATATACACAAGACCAATAATAAAACCTAATTAGTTTATTTTAGTTTAGCATAGTGTAGTATAGTATAGTATAGTATAGTATAGTATATCAAGAACTACATTTCAAGTCCAGTTGATCTAATTGAATACAACAGACATACCATGACCTGGATGAATGAGAACCTTCACAAGGTAGGATGTAAGGGTAGATTTATCATATATAGATATATAGATACCATATACTGTGCTGGTTACCGGATAGGTAGGATGTAAGGGTAGATTTATCATATATAGATATATAGATACCATATACTGTGCTGGTTACCAGATAGGTAGGATGTAAGGTTAGATTTAAACCTGCTAATAGAGGTTTCTTGACGTAGAGAGAGAGGAATAGAATTCCAGAGGATGGGAGCTACGAGAGAGAAAGGTTTAAGGCAGAGGAAGGAGTACAAGTGGGGGTCTGTAAAGGAGCTGGTTCTGCGATGAGTGTAGGGTACGGGCAGGAACATATGGGGAGACTAGAGAGGAAATATAAGGAGAAGCAGCAGAGTGAAGGGATTTAAATGTTAGGAGAAATATTTTATATGTAATGCACTGTTTAACAGGGAGCCAGGTTGTTGTCCAGTACAGAAGAGATTTGGGATCCGGTTTATTAGAGAGAGAAACTATACGTGTGGCAGAGTTAATTATAGAGTAGAGCGGAGAGAGGTGGGAAGCAGGAAGACCAGAAAGTAGTAGGTTGCAATAGTCCAGGCGCGATAGGATGAGAGCATGCATAAGCATATCGGTGGTCAGGAGAGAAAGGAACCTGTGGCTATATTGCGAAGGAAGAAGCTAGCCAGGTGACTAGCGAAGCATCTACAAGAACTAAGGGGGTGATGCTAAATACGCAATTTTTGTCTGAAATTAGTGCGAATCCCATGCTGCCCAAAATGTGCTGTTGAGTTATTGTGGGTATTCAAATAATTTCCTCAACATTTCCAGCATCTAACGGAATACTGTGTCTGTGCTATTGAGAACTTTTAGCTGGAAATTGCATTTGTCTTTCAAGAAACCCTTTGAACTCACCTGTACAAATTGTCTTTTTGTACTTTTTTTGTAGCGCTAGACAGGACCACACACAAATGTGAAATTATAGTTTAATTCTTTTTTTTGCCTTTAGTACATTCCCTGCAGTGTGTTCAGTGTGGCACATCCTACAAAGCGAATTGTGATGGAGAAGCAAAAACCTGTCCGAATCCAGATGATGTGTGTCTTACCTATTTCGAGCGAATGATGGAAGGTAAGCGATTCTTTTACTTCGACATTCTTTCATCTTTAAATTTGTAGATAAATGATATTTTCAGAAAACTAATCAAATGTTTAACTTTGTATGGACACAAAGGGGGAAATGTAATAACATATTACAGCAACATGGTCAAGTAAGCAGGTTAGGAAACAGGTTTGGTTAGCAGGTCAGGTAAGCAGGTTAGGTGAGCAGCTCTGGTAAGCTGGTCAGGTAAGCAGCTCTAGTAAGCATGTCCGGTAAACAGGTTGGGTAAGCAGCTCTGGTTAGCAGGTCAGGATAACAGGTCAGGTAAGCAGCTCTGGTTAGCAGGTTAGGAAATCAGGTCAGGTAAGTAGGTCTGGTAAGCAGGTCAGAATAACAGTTCAGGTAATCAGGTCAGGATAACAGGTCAGGTAAGCAGGTTAGGTAAACACCCAGATAGAAAATAAAAGGGGATTTAAATTAAATCTCAAATTGTGTAATTGTTGAGACCATCTGGATGCCATAAAGCAAAATCTTTTCTGTGAATGGAAGATGCTCTGCCCCAACCTACACCATACAATGTATTTGGTTGGTCTGTAATATTGTATGTTATGTAACCAGCCTAAGATAAACTAAACTTTATCTAAAAATATAACCTTAAGAAGGTTGAAGAAAAAGTCATGTCAGATGGAAGGAGGAGTCAGTTATGAGAGGGAGAGGGGCTCTGACCAAATCAAGGACTTGATTGGCGGAACACACCCACCTCAGAGTAAGTGCTACTTACTGTACATGTATTCAAATTATTCAATTATAGATTTAGATAAGGTAAAGTCATTTTATAGCTGCCCTTTAAGGGTTATGTTTGAGTTTTCCAATATCCAAACATTAATGTTCTATTTTATGTCTACTGCCTCTTACCGATAAGAACTTCCAACAAACTTACTGCAAGATCTTTTATCAGAGACACAGATACCACTAGGGCGTGTAAACTGTGCTAAATCATTTTCCAACTAATCACATGCACATCCCTGCCCTTGTGGCCCTACTATGTGTAAAAACTGTATTCTTTCCTTGTCATCGCATGGCTAAGAGCTTCAGCATTAAACCATGAAGAGGAACACCAAATCCTACAGTTAGCTGATGTCTGTGCAGTCTGTGTTATTATAGCAGATTCACAAGCTACCACTGCACCTAAGATATTATTTTTAAAGTGACACACACTATAACACAAAATAACAAGGGGAATGCTATTGGTGGTAGCTCACTGTTTGGAGACACCGCTTGGATCTCCACTGCCCATGCTCACCCACTCTAACTGGGTCTCAGCTCCAGGTAGGGGCTGAGCATAGAAAGAGAGTAAAGGCATATAAACTAGGAGTGAGATGAACAGGAAATAAGGACTTATGGTGACAGGGGGCACCGTGTTACATACTGGGAGCAGAAAGGGATCACATTCCTCACAGTTTAAAAAACATTAAAAAAAATCAAAGGATCGACCAAAAAATTGTTTATAAAGAATTTACTCCCCCTTATTTTCTCTTTAAATCAACCTTGATGAATTGGTGGAAAGGGAAATACTTAGTGTGATATTACAGCATGTCAGACTGGAAACCAGGACCCATCACTAAACATTGGCTTATGCAGATTTATTGCATGGACAAACTCTTATTATACCAGCCCCTATATTTATATCACGGCTTCCACAATAAAGTAAATACTTCATTCTCTGTTGTCCATACAGAGTAACCACATAAATATCCACATACAACTGACCACTAATATATATAACACATATAATAACATTTATAGACGTCTTAGTGCCAACTAATATGCCATATTGTGGTAATAAATGAAGTGTGTGTGTGTGTGTGGGGGGGGGATATGGTAAAAAAAACTTTGGTCAATATCCTATAAATTGGATCAGATTAATCTACAGTCAGTAAAACAGCTTTTAGGATACAGCATTATAGAAAGAATATTTGTCAAATGACATCAGGTAGAATCAATACAATACAAGGATTGTGGAAGCACTGTGCTGGTTACCAGAAGTGCTACTGATCTGGTCAAACATTTATACAAACATAGTAAAGATAATCAATGCACATTCCTAGGCTCCATACAATATCATATTATCTGCACACTGGCATACATTATAAACAAAGGGGTTTTAGTATACATTACTGTGATCACATGAATGAAAAGCCTTCCAACCACGTCAAGGTAACCCCAGTCTAGGTTTTTTCTATGGGAGGTCCTTTACCTTTAATATAAAGCACTGGATGGCCTCTTCCCTCATTTTAAAAAGCCAAAGGGCTGGGGGAAGTGAGAAAGTCTGTTATATGGATCCAGTGTGTAAGAATGAGAAATGCAAAAGTTTGCTAATGGTAATTGAAGTAAAAAGGTTAGAAGTTAGGACCTTCCTTGACGTGGTTGGAAGGCTTTTCATTCAAGTGATCACAGTAATGTATACTAAAACCCCTTTGTTTATAAAGTATGCCAGTGTGCAGATAATATGATATTGTATGGGGCCTAGGAATGTGCATTGATTATCTTTTCTATGTTTGTAATCAGGTAGAATCAACTATTTGAGATCATAATTAGAGATGTTTGAAACTGTTGAGTTTCGTTCCGTTTAGAATTTTCAAATTCAATTTTCTTCTACTTTCGATTTTCAATTTACAAAAATCGTCTACTTTCGATTTCTGAAAATCGTCTACTTTCAATTTTCTATAAAAAATCGAAAATTTGAAAAATCCAGGTTCAGTGAAATTCAGGAGTTCTGAAAGTTTTGTCGGGACTTCAAAACCACATTACATCTCTAATCCTAATAAAATCCAAATGATGATTTAGAGGAATAAATTAAAGGACAACTATAATGGCCAAACAGCTTCCATCCCCCTAAAACTATATCTAGAAATTAGGTGAAAGTACTCCTACCTCCTGTTTTACCGGCTTGGCTGATAAGCTCTCAAAAAGCTGCTTGGATACGGCTGACAGCTTAAAGGGCATGTCCACCTCTTTTTTAACATTTTACTGTAGTGTAGGGCTCCCTCTCCCACTCTCCCACCCCCAACCGCCATAGTATCTTGTCAAAATGGCTGGGGGTGGTAGAGGGAGCCCTACACTACAGCAAAAGGATTTTACACTAGGGCACAGGAAACCAAACATAATGCTGCTGATACACACAAGGTATGTAGTCATCAATCAAATGTCGGCATCCAGGTAAGTACTACCATGTAGTGCATAGTACAGCAGCTATCAAAGTGTGCTAAATGGAAGAAGAATCAACACCAACCCCCTGACATGTTTCACTCTCACATGAGCTTACCTATGTGTTCCTTTCTATGTATCATATTTATATTTATCCCCAGTGTATTTAATTCAGTCTCCAATATCAAGTAGTAGTGCGGAACTGCGTTACTTTAGTGTGTGAAGGTTGGCCGATGCATTAAGACATTTCTCTAAATCTGAAAGTTTAGTCCTTTCTAGTTGACCTCTTTATTCTTCAAAAACAGGTGATCACAAGGAAATCTACTACAGGCGAGAATGTAAGAATCCCTCGTACTGTAACATCAAAGAAAGCAGCACCACACCTCCCTCTATTAACGAATACGCCACAAGCTGCTGCTATACCTCAAATTGCTCCTCGGAATTACCTACCTGTAAGTACCAGTTTTATCTAGAACTTAAAGGGAATGTTCACCCTTAAAATTAAAAAAAAAAAAACTGGTTAATTTTCAGTTACCTGGTTAATCCAGGGATACTTTCCAATGGCCATTTGGAGACAGAAAGGATTTTTTCCCTATTTTTTAGCTTTTTTTTTGCCTTCCTCTGGATCAACTGTTAGGTAAGGTTAAAAAAGGAGGATGAAAAGGTTGGACTGGATGGACGCATGTCTTTATTCTACCTCAATTACTATGTTACTTGCCCACAACCCCAACTGATGTATTTTACACTGCATTACTTACCAAATGTTTAAGGATAGATATTGTTCCCATTCTGGCAGAGTAATCTGGCCCCTTCCTCCATGCAGTCAATCAAGGCTGTGACAACTGACATTACAACCAATGATTGACTTCTGTTTCTCCTGCTGCCTCCTCTGCACACGCTCATGCTTACAAAAAGCTCATTGAGCAGAGGGAGAAAGTGGATACCTTTGCCAGAAATAAATAGATCTCATCCCCAATTAACATAGGCGATAACTGGATTTACCAACATATGGCAGCACACAGGTCAAATCATCCCTAATTACCTTAAAAGGGGGCAAAAAAGGCAAAAGGGGTGGTTTATAAAAGTTGTAAAGTAGTAATGTTTTGTTATCGAGTGAAACTTATGTATACCAAGTCTCATCAAAATTGTCCCAGCCATTCAGAAGTTTTTCTGGAACATACATACACATATTTGGGGAGATTTACTCAGTGCCGCTATCGCTTCAGGCAAATCCCCTTCCACGATTCAATATCGCGTTAGTCCATGTGGGAAAAATCCCAAAGGGCGGTGTTAAAACCATGAGCTAAAATCTGCACAAACGCGATATTAAATCCCAAGTGCTGGATGTGCAGGTGTCTTTTGTGTGAATCCTGCGCTCCATATTAGCATATCTGGCACTAATATGGAGTTAACCAATAGCTAACTGGTTGTTGCGACTTTAACTCCATATTATTGCCCAGCGGCTCTGGGTTAATAAGTAATATTGTCTTAGATAGATAGATAATATGCTTTTGCTTTCTTATCAGTACCAGAGAAGAATTTGCATAAAAATGGAATGACTTGCCCTACTTGTTCTGGGACAAATCAAATGTGCATCCCAGAGAGATCAATTCCGTGCACAGGAAAGGAAACTGAATGCATCGTGTATGCCAAAGAATACAAGTCTGGTAATTATATCCTGTTTATTCTTTTTAAATTGAGCTTTCTGCATAAGGAAAAAACTACTTCTCCAAGTGTTGGATATTGTAGATCAAAAATAACTCATAGTAAGGTGGGAGGTCCCTTTAATTGAACAATTTCTAATATTCTCCAGCCACCCAACTTAAAAAAGGAACATCACAGCTACTACATTTATAAATATGTCCCCAAGCACCAATTAAAAGTTTAACCTCAATGCTTAAAGGGCATCTATAGTGAAAAAAACACATTGCCCCTTTGCAAAGTAAAATTCATGTACTCTGTGCTGCCTTAATCCTATCTCTGTCAGTGTTTTTCCATGGTGTCAGATCTCTGTGCAGCACTTCTCCCTTCCCCCTCCCCTCCGTTTACCTCCTCCATGTCTCAACTCCGGCTAACCGACAAGCTTATCATGTGCAGTAGGAGTTAAAAGTTCAACATCCTGAAAAACACACCCACGCACAGTGGCCAATAGAAAGCAAGCTGTCCTGGAGACATGGAAGAAGAAGAACAGTACAGTTTACGATCTCTCACTTTGTGACCCATCATCAGTGAAAGCTATTAAGAAGGGGGGTCAAGTGCAGCTTTATCTCTGCCATCAAAGCTACCTCTCTCACCCTGCTAATGCTCTTATCTCTATGTTTATTACAGAGCATGGAGGGGGGATCACATCACAGGGATTTGATTGACAGTCCAAGTTGGAGTAGAGGAATGCAATCACGTATTCTTCTAACTGGTGTATCTCAGGACAGAGAGGGAATCTGAAAAAAGTGAAGACACTCTGGGGGTTGTAGGGAATTATAGAACACATGGAAAGAAAGGGAAAAAAAGGTCATTTTCCCACTATAGATGCCCTTTAATGTTCACCATAAACCCAAGTTACTGGAAATATTTCATTCATGGGCTGGTGGCTCAGTGGTTGGCACTGATCCCTTGCAGCACTAAATTCCTGAGTTTGATTCCCCGCTTGGACACATCTGCAAGGAGTTTGAATGTTCTCCCATTGTATACGTGGGTTTCCTCCAGGCACTCCGCTTTCCCCACAATCATAAAGACTGATAGGTTGTATGTGTCAAATAAATGTGCTTAGATTGCAAGCTCTTCGGGGCAGGGCCTGATGTGACTGTATCCATGTAATTGTTAAGAACTCTGGAAAATGTTGGCGATATATAAATCCACAATAATAATAATCCATCCCAACTGATATAAATATAAACCTGACACATTTGTAATAGTTTCCCTAGCCATGTATAGTAATGATGACTCTCTACTAATGCAGATCTCTTCCTTCTGTTTCTTCCCGGTAGTAGTCGTTAGCCAAGATTGTGACAGGGACATTCCAGCCAATGGCTGACAGCTACTAACTGTGTTTAATTCATTTATTGAGTGTCCCAGATTGACCCCAATATCCCAACTAAACATCCACATCTTATATAATGACAAGGCCACATTGTACTGTATCACTTTTTGTTTAGGTTATAAACCACTCTCAGCTGGCTGTGCCACCAGGAACTTTTGCAGGAAGGAAGGAGGAAACTATTTGTTATTTAGGCCAAATGATCAAAGGGCTGTTGAATGCAATAAAACAACTCGGGATCTTTCTCTTCCTGTTGGTAAGTTGGAGTTGATTACAAAAGTTCGGTTCTTTTTCAAACTTTTGAACTTTGAGTAAAAGTTCTATAGTTCGAAAATGGACCCATTAAAGTCAATGGGGAAAACTTCTGATAAAATACAGTTAAATTAAGAATGGTAACTTAATGTTAATGGCTCTGGCAATTGGGTAATGGTCTGGGGAACACGTACATGTCACCAAAACTTGTTTAAACACTATCAGGGAGATTCAATAAAAGTTCTTATCGTTTAAAATTGCGCTAATTTTGCCTCAACCAATCAGATGTTATTTAACATTTGAAAGCTAACATCTGATTGGTTGGGGCACAATTAGCACCATTTTAAACTATAAGAACTTTTATTGAATTAGCCTGTTTCTTTCCCCACAATCAAGCTATTTTCCAGATCCCACATTGAGGAATACTGAAATAGTTTGCCATATTCGAGGTTTAGTGATCGCCACATTTAAGGATAATCAGCAAATTTGAGGGTTAGCAAACACCGCATTTGAGGGTTATGGAGCTTTGGTGTTGTGGGTTTTCACCAAATTCGAGGGTTAGTGAATGCTTCATTCTAGGGTTATGGAGCATTAAAGTCGAGGATTATCAATTATGTTGATAATTATAATTTTAAAAAAAGCCTGCAAGTTTGAAAAGTCTAAAAGTTCGTAGTTCAAACAGTCTGAAAAAGTACAAACTCATAAAATCCGACTCAAACTCGGTTCGGGTTCTAGTCCATCTCTAGAGTTGATTTGGTTTCATAATTTCATCAAAAAATAAAGACAAACAGTATATCTGTTGTATTCAATTAGATCAACTGGACTTGAAATGTAGTTCTTGAAGACGTTTCGCTAGTCATCCGACTGGCTTTCTCAATTCAGAATGACTTGTACAGAATCTGTGGCAATTATGTACCCTGGAAAATCCCAATTAGCATATCACAGCCAGGTGTTAAGGGTGGGATTAGATAGTGGCTAAGAGGTGTTATAGGAACGCCCAGAGTAAGGTTTGTTAAAACAGCATTGTAATGGCAGACAGTTGGTGTCGAACCCCCCCACCTCTATTTAGGCTTTTCTTGTGTTTTGGTATTGGGTCTTTCGGATGTACCAATTGGGTGAGAAACTTGTCTAACAGGACCCTGACCCAGCCAGAAATGGAAGTCCTTGGTAAGGGCTTGAATTTTGCCATCACCCCTAAAGCCATCCCTGTGGTGGATATTATAGCAGCCACAGAAGCCTCTATCCACAGTAATAAGGTATCACAGAGTGAGGCAGAACAACTTCGCCTTAAGGTATCTGCAGCCTTAGCCAGTGCTAAAACTCCTTCATCTAACCTGACTACACAGGAAAGGAAGGCCCTTCACATCCCTCAAGAAAGATTCCAGTATCACCATTCTACCGGCAGATAAAGGAAGATGCACAGTGGTACTCAACACCTCAGATACCATGATAAGGTGACCATGCTCCTGGCCGATAACAACACATATGAGTTTTAACAAGGGATCCCACCAGCCATTACAAGAAAAGAGTCATAGACTTACTACAACAGCTTCAAAAGGATAGCCATTGACCGAGCAATGTATCATCGCCTCTACCCTGGTGAGGCACATCCATGCATATATGGACTCCCAAAGATACTAAAGGAAGGGGCCCCACTAAGACCTATAGTCGCAGCACTCAACTCTGTAACATACAAGGTGGCAAAATATCTAGCTAACATCTTAGGACCTTTGGTGGGAAGTTCTAAGCATCACATCCAGAACTCTCAGGATTTCACCAACAGATTGAAGATATAGTACTCGGTGTAGAAGAAACTATGGTGTCCTATGATGTGACTTCTCTCTTCACTTGTATACCCCACCAAGGAGGCTGTTGACATGGTGAGAAAACGGCTGGGCAAAGACAGCACTCTTACCAGCAGAACTGATCTAACCCGAACAGGTGTGTTCCTTATGGACTTGTGCCTGAATACCACCTATTTCAAACACGGATAAGTTCTATAAGCAAAAACATGGATGTGCTAGGGATCTCCAGTTTCCCCCCATTGTGGCCAACCTTTACATGGAGGAGGTAGAAACACAGGCGTTAATACCTCCTTTAGGGCATAGCACCCAGCCACTGGTTCAGATATGTTGAAGACACCTGGGTTAAAATCCACCAGAAGGAAGTACAAGCTTTCACAGAACACATTAATGTGGTAGACCAAAACATTAAATTCACAAGGGAAGAAGTACAAAACAACAAACTGGCTTTCTTGGACTGCTTGGTAGAAGTTAAGGAAAATGGTAAACTGGAAGTAGAGGTTTACAGAAAACCACACACACAAGATCAGTATTTGATGTTTGACTCCCACCACCCTTTAGATCACACTGGGTGTCATCAGAACCCTGCAACACAGAGCCGAGAACATCCCACTAGCACAGAGGCGAAGGCTAAAGAATGAAACATCTCAGAGGAGCCCTTAAACCTTGTGGATATCCAACTGGGCCTTTGTCAAAAGAAGTAGAAGGAAAGAAAAGAACACAAATACCAACAGTGAAGGGGAAACAAGACAGGAGGAAGAACATGGTCATCCCATATGTAGCAGGGGTCTCTGAGAAATTAAGAAGAATTTTCAAAAAACTCGTATCCCTGTCTGCTTTAAACCGAACACACACCACTGAGGCAGCAATTGGTACATCCAAAAGACCCAATACCAAAACACAAGAAAAGCGACATCATATATGCGGTCAGTGCAGTGAAGAATGCTCTGATTGTTATGTGGGGGAGACCAAACAGCAACTGCATCAACGTATGGCCCGCACAGAAGAGCCAATTCCTCGGTCAGACTCAGCCGTGTATCTGCATCTTAAGGATAAAGGACATACCTTTGAAGATTGTAATGTTAACATACTGGCGAAGGAACGTGACTGGTTCAAGAGAGGTGTTAAGGAGGCCATTTATGTGAAAATAAAGAAACCAAGCCAAATAGAGGTGGGGGGGTTCGACACCAACTGTCTGCCATGTCATGCTGTTTTAACACCTTACTCTGTGGCGTTCCTATAACACCTCTTAGCCACTATCTAATCACACCCTTAACACCTGCTGTGATATGCTAATTGGATTTTCCAGGGTACATAATTGCCACAGATTCTTGTACAAGTCATTCTGAATTGAGAAAGCCAGTCGGATGACTAGCGAAACGTCTTCAAGAACTACTTTCAAGTCCAGTTGATCTAATTGAATACAACAGATATACCATGACCTGGATGAATGAGAACCTTCACAAGCAAAAGACAAACAGTCTGATTAAAAGGGAAAAATGCCAACATGATCTGATAAAGGACATACATTCAGGTGTTTTAAACACACCCAGTAAATCTGATTGGTCCAGAAAAAAATATTAAATCCGATTGGTTCTTATATTTATGCCCAACTGGATGTGTGTGTAGGAGACAGCATAAAATAATTAGAGTTCCTTCCTTAGTAAAGCCGAGTGTAGCAGTTGAAGTGGCGTGTAATGCTGTTATATGAAAGCATGTGAAATTCAAGACATACTCAGGGAGATTCAAAAAATGTTCTTATCGTTTAAAATAGTGCAAATTTTGCCCCAACCAATCAGATCTTATTTAACATTTGAAAGCTAACATCTGATTGGTTGGGGCAAAATTAGCACCATTTTAAACGATAAGAACTTTTATTGAATAACCCTGATAGTATGCAGGGAGACACAATATAAATTTCTTCTTAATCTGCCATCATTTTCTAATGTCAATGGGAGGACCTTGTTTATGGTAATTCACATTAGTGGGAGGGTGTGAATATATTAATTCCCTTATTGATTGACAGGTCCTCCCTCTAAATCAGGGAAACATAAACGGGTGGACAGATATGGAAAAGGGAGACGTGAGAAATTCTAATGTTAAGGTGTGACGATTTTGTTTATTTTCCTAGGGGGCGCTCTTTACTGTCCATTGCGTTTGTATGGTGAAAGTGCAAACATGCCGCATCCTAGGGTTCTCTGTGATCTTAATCAGGATGTCTGCTTAACCGAGATGAAGAAAACCACATCCGGTATGATTGTAAATAATATGAACTTTATTTGTTTTATTGATCACAATAAACACTGCACAATCACACATTAGAGGATGTGCATTTGTGACATGCTATTCTTACATTTTATTAGGTTTGTAGCTCTGTTTTACTTGCCCTTTCATCCCAGATCAAAAATGAAGTTTGCATTTTCTGGCATAATGAATAATTGTTTCCTCCAAATCCTGGAACCCCTGTAGTAGGAACTGATATTATAAAAGTGGAACTTCCCTCAATATAGACATTAAAAAGAGTTCTCTCATATCTTTCAAACATGTCTAGGATGATGTCTGCGTTAGCTGTGACCTGTGAATCTTAAAGTTATAGTATTGTAAAGTAACACTTCCTGGTCTGCATCAGTCTCTGTGACAAACACATGATAAGCTGTGTTATAAATGCTTTTTATGATTATGTATATTGCTTTCCTTTTAAAAATATGGACTTATACAAATAAAGTTCTAGTAATAAAGTATGTGTTCTCTATAGGATAGTTTACTGTATAATTTTATAGTTATGGTTCATATATATTTATTTTTAGCTACACACTTTGCACTTTAATAATGGATACACTATTTATTGATGCTTCAAAAAGGCATATTAGAGCATTACTATATATTTTGGAACATGTATAATGTATAACATATGTGTTGTTTGCACTTTATTATGATAATAGGCACTTTATTATGTTAATATGGGGGTGTGACAGATTCACATGAGGGTATATAGGGATTAGCACTCATTTGCACTTTATCTTTGTCCTGATGAAGATGTCCTGTGTGACGTTGAAACGTTATTTCATTATAAACTGTGTACCCGGGAATTTCTAATATATACTGTGTTATAACCCATAATAGTAATGCAGCTGATGATTCTCTGTCCCAGTAGGATCAAGTAGGCATGCTCAAGCCAGTGGCTAGGAGGTGAAGCAATGGTACTGGTGATGTCACAGCACACACTGTAAGCACGAAACACCACCGCTTACACAGTTGTAATTCTGGATAGATTGCAGCTTGGAGTATAATCCTGGAGTCATTTTAAAGGAAGGAGTGTGCTTTTTGGACACTTGTATAGAGGCCAGTGTTTTCCTCTAAGGATATTAATACTATTGTATGGACCTTTTTTGGATCATTAATTTAACAAATAAAGGAAAACTATTGTGTGTATAAAGTTTATTTAAAAAACAGTTAAACTGAAAAGTACTTGGGACAGGGATATAGGATTGGTAATTCCTACCTCCCAATATTGTTTCTGTGAGGAGCTCCAGCCCAAAGAAAACTGATCCTGCCAGTCTTCCTCCTGGCTTCAGTGCTATCTTCAATACGGGAATAGTCTAGGACTAACCTGGCAAATGAAATATGTAACTGCTGTAGCTCCTCAACCAAATTACATTGGGAGGTAGGAATAATCAATCCTACCTCCCTGCCTCAGGTACTTTCCATTTTTAAACAGTTAATTTTTAGAGTATAGTTATCCTTTAATTTTGTAAAGAGGAACAGTTAAAATGCAACAACTTTATGGTTTATGTAGGAAATGGGCAGAAATGGACGAACCCAAATGTACCATTTAACAGTCCAAAGGTAGACAATAAACTGAGGGAACCGGTTAACTGCTATTTCCTGGTAACTATTTAGACCTATTTAGGTCAACCGAGTAGCCACAATAAAATTGCTGACCCGCTTTTCTCCAGAGTGGCAGACTAAATCTTGAAATATACAAAGGTATTTCTGAAACTTTGTCTTTGGTAGACGTGTGACAATATGTTTCTCCAGTGAAATATTTGCTGAAACAAAATTGGGCCTCAAAAACTGTTCTTTGTGTATTTAGAAATTTTCATTGTGGTGCCAAGATTCATATACTATCCCCATCTTTTGTATGTATTTTGTTTGTTGCATTGGAGGTTTGACCAAGCCTCTAGGGAAATGTGTGCTCCACCCACAGTGGGTCATGTGTTCAAGTACTTAAAGATGGAGAGTCAGTCCCTGGACAGTAAGCGAATGAGCGACAGGGATTTTCATCTCATTAAAGGCAGGTACTGTTACTGAGAAGTTGGAGAATTACGTCTCTTACGAAGGTAAAATTTACTAAGATTAAAGGTTAGGACCCAGCAGAATAAAGCAAACCGTGACGTAGTTGCTGGGCTTAAAATAATTTGGCCAAGTTATTGAACTAATTGCTTTAAATTCACTGGCAGGCTTTTTTAAGTCGCAATTCACCGGTAACGTTAAATGTAAGCAAATTAGTTGGATGTGCACTAGGCTTCTATTGTTTGTATAGATTAAATTGATTTGGTCTCTAGTTGCACTCTGTGTGGAAGTATACTATCCCATCTTTTGTATGTATTGTGCCAAGATTCAATTCATCTTTAATTTTAGGTAAAATAAAGAAAACAACAGAGGTTAGTAGGTGTGGACACTCCAGTGAGTGCAACCGGGTCGGAACCATTCGTAGTTCCAATGGGACAATTGAATTCAACACAACCTGCTGCAATAAACAAAGATGTAACGCAAAGCCCCCAATTTGTAAGTACACAGTTGTCCTTTACTGTACAAATCAATTTGGTCTTATTGTATGTGTTGATTACAGTTTTACTTAATTTGTATTTACAGTTGCCCTTAACATCTAGGGGGAAATTTTTTTAAATACGTCCCACGTGTGATGACCAGGTGTACCCTGTAAAACGGCATAGACAATATCTGAAATTGCAACCCCAATTTTCAATTATTTCACCCTAATGACATGATCAAGCAGCATGGTAGCTTCCACATTGTTTCACTGTTCTGGTACTCGCAGAGTTAATTCATGTTTTCCCAAAGCCAGGGCCATTTGGTGTTAAATTAGCTGACTTAGCAGGAGGTCTGACTTCAAAGGGCAAGGTGTGAATTCCCCATAATAAACAAACAATGTCCCAGACAAATAGACACCAGAACTAGCAGGGAATCTCCTAGTAGAGAATTGAGCAGAAACCAACAGGCAGATGAAAGGCAATTCATATTCCTTAATAATTCAGGATGTAGAATTATTTCAGGTTTTCATAAATACTCCAGTTTATCCAGTAATTAATTCTACATTTATAGAGACCTGACACAATATCATAGCCCAAGCCAAACTTGGATATTATCCTTCTTAGGTCTAGGATACCCCAGATATGTCGTATTTGGTCTTGTTCTGTTGGGAAAAATTAGTTATAAACCATCATGATATTATTTTGAATGTGACATGTGTGGTTCATGGATTATGGCCGGGGGTTGGAATTCGATATTTACAATTCCCTCCAAAACTAGGGACCAACCTTCAGGGGCAGAACCAAGTCCGCCCCTCTAGGGACCAGACCACTCCCATTTTCTGAAGAAAGGATAAAAATGGAACTGGGTCTCATCCCAAAGAGTCTGTCATAACATCTACAAGAACATCTGGAATAACATCTAGCCAACTGGACAGACCGTATTGGCTTAACGCAGGACTTATCATTTGGACTATTATTTCCCAATAACTGGATTATCAAGTTCTGGACTCTTCTCATGGACTATTCAGATGCCAATTATCTCTAAGTATTCCTTCTTTTACCCAATTCTACCCTCACTTGTGTTACCGCTTTTTGTTCAGTGATTTATTTTATTTTTCTTTATATTTTTATGCACTATTTTTAACAACTTTTAATAAATGATATAAAATCATTTATAGGCTATTGTCCTATTCTGAGTATATCCCAAAACAAACCTGTGTCTTCGAAGTACGCTACTATAGAGAAGTATTGTGTAGGTATATAGAGATACTGTATAACTGTGTATAGAATATTAGGGGTGAATAACCAATTTCCTTACAGGTTGTTAGAAGTAGGGGAGCGGATATCCCCATATAGGTAACAGGTCATTCCGCTGTTTAATCGGGATGTGGTGGCAGTGAGTATATTGATATTTAGTAATATTAATTGTGTAATATATAGTTTGTTCACCAAACCCACCGGGTCTGATCTGTTCCGTCCGCCTGTCGGTTGCTTGGAGTGTGTTTTCCGGTAACGGATAGGTGGTTGGGGCGTTTTGGGACCGGGGGGTTTGTGACACCACGGACAAGCTTTTCACAAATATGGCACACAGCAAAGAATTATAGGGGGAAGTTTAGTTTAAAGGGTATTATTACTCTAAACAAAAAAATTTCAAAATTTTCATGAATTTTCAAAAAGTGTACCTTTTAGATACAGCAAGATCCCACTGCTCCAAAACTTTTTTTAGCTAAGATGTAGATCCTGAGAAATCAAATCATCATTTGAAATCACAGCATTTACAGGGAAAGACATGTCACTCCAAAAGCAGAAATTATACTATGTGACCCATCCCTGACCTCTTTGCCTGCCTGCTAGCAGACTGTCTGCAAACACTTAAGAGAATCAGCAGAAAAAAGAAAAAAAAAAGGTAGAGGAAGGGGGAGATGTGTAAGCAGAGCAGGGTCTATAGTGAGGCTGTGCAGAATTTGTTAGTGTCACAGACACTACAAGAAAGCAGTGAGTAAGAGAGGGTGGGGGCAATTAAGAGCACTTACTAAACATTAAAAATGTAATAACATAGCAAGCACAGATAAATATGTAAGTACCACCATTTTACTTCTCTCAAATTGAAGTTTCAGATAATGTAAAGTTGTTTCAGTGAGTGTAGTGACCCTTTAAGGTGCTGTTCCCCAAACCGGTGCTGAATACAAGGTACAGGGGTGTTCCTAGGGTTTTTGACAACTGAAACAACTTTTGAATGCCGCCTATTGGCAGATGGGTGGTGGCATGTGAAGTGGGCGTGGCTTCATCCGGGAACATAGGCGTGGCTTGTGGTGGTGGGCTGACTAACACTGACTGGTAGACTGGAGGGCTGATTTAACACTGATTGGTGGACTGGGGGTGAAATGCAGTATTGCAGGAAGGACGTTTTTTTTAACTGCCGCCTTTTAAGTGTTACCCAGGGGTGCGCCCTGAGCAAATGTTTAAGTTTGCCTCATGGTAGGGGCACCCCTGCCGATGTAATATACAAAATTACAAAAATGAGACCAAAAGCAAGACCCCCCAAAAACAGCACATCCATAATGGTCAAAATGGATGAAAAAACCTTTTATTGTTCACTCATGAGAATAAAAGATAAAATGTCACCCAGTGTGTGCTAAACAGTACAGAACCATAAAGTGCAAACTGTAAAATCCAGAATAAAATACATCCTGTACAGTAAAATCCCCCATGATACACGCGTCCCCGGTATCTACAACCTGTAGCTATTGAATTTCAAGAATGCAAACTAACAAACAAGGGACCACCTAGGATCCCACAACCTGGAGATCCTGTGGGAGTAACCTAAGAGTCCTCCAAGAGATTCTGGGGGAACCACAATGGAATCCTCCAATCCGGAGATCCTACGGGAACCAAGTAGCAGTACAAACACAGTGTCTGAATTCAATAAAACGTAACTTAACTATTTGGTGTAAAATTGAATGCCTTGGAATTGAGTGAACCTTAGCTTGCATGCTCCCACAATGCAGTAATAGCCATACAGTAAATACCTTGTTGCAGGAACGAGGAACGTAAGGAGAGCGATCCATGCAGAATTCCATCTACCCCTGTTTCTTCTCATTTACTATATCTACTATATCTATGGAACTCTCTAGACAGAAGGTTCCAGACACTAGAAAGTTTTATTTTATAGCCAGTCAACCCCCTATGACTTTACAGGGAGAACTAACTTTATATTTAACCTCTGTAATATGGGGGCAAGGCTTTTAAGTCTATATAGTGAAAACACCTTAATTCCTTTTTTTTTCACATGTCCACCCCACCATTGAAATCTACACTTACCTTCCCCACCTATCCAAACCTAAAGATCATTATAATTATTAACATCTCTGTGGTCCCTGGAGATTAAGGCCACATTTCTAAAAGGTGCGATACTCAATACAGCAAGTTATTAAATATGGCCCTTCTCTTCTGATGCCAGCTTTCTTCCCTCTTGCAGCTGTCACTCACAGCAATGGTGGTGACCACTGGAGAGAGGTAAGTATATGGAGTGTCTGGGACAGGGTTTGGGTAGATATGGCCTTTAAGGGGCACTAACATATCCATGTATTCTGTTACAACTTTACCTATAAAGTTTTGCTTTACTAAAATATTGCACTAAAAATGAACTGTCTGTTCTCCAGCTACATTTACACAGGAATTGTCAAGCCGAAAAGAAAATGGATTGAGCTGCCAGTCCTGTTTTCATCCATACTCAAGTAGATGTCCAAAACACAATGAGATACAATGTTTTGAAGATGAAACTCGATGTGCTTATTATAGTAGAAAGACTACTCAAGGTACCACGTAATATTTAGATATAATCCATGCATATTTATGTGTATTACAGTAAATCACAAGGCAGTACACAACAAATGCAACATTTACAATCAACCTGCTAAATGTTGTGTGTTGCCCAAACTTGATGCAGTGCTCTGTATTAAATGTTACCACCCAACCACCAAATCACTACCCCCAAACCTCTGCCCACCCACAAACCTCTACCCACCCACAAAACCACAACCCACCCACCAAACTTCAACCCACCCACCAAACCAAAATGTACCCACCAAACTACTACCCACCCACCAAACCACAACCTGCCCACCCATAAACCACAACCCACCCACAAACCCACAACCCACCCACCAAACCACTACCCACCCATCCACCCAACAAGAACACACACCCACCAAACCACTGCCCACTAAACTACTACTCAACCACCAAACCACAACCTGCCCACCCATAAACCACTACCCACCCACAAAACCACAACCCACCCACCAAACACTACCCACCCATCCACCCAACAAGAACCCACCCACCAAACCTCTGCCCACCAACCAAACCAATCCCCACCCACCAAACCACTACCCAAACACCAAACCCCAACCCACTCACCAAGCAAACCCCAACCCACCCAGCAAACCACAACCCACCCACCCAGAAAACCACAACCTACACAACAAACCACTATCCACCCACCAAACCATAAATCACCCACCCACCCAGCAAACCACAACAAACCACTATCAACCCACCAAACCACAATCCACCCAATATACCCACCCACCAAGCCATAACCCACCAGGGTTGGTCTTTTGGCACCTGAAACAACTTTTGAATGCCGCTTATATGCGGATAAGGTGGGGCACACTTTGCAAGTGGACTGGTGAACTGGAGGACTGACTTAACTGGTTGGTGAACTGGAGGACTGACTTTACACTGGCTGTTGAACTGAAGGGCTAACTTAACACTGTTGGTGAACTGGTGGGCTGACTTAATACTAACTGGTGAACTGAATGGCTGACTTAACACTGATTAGTAAATTGAGGGACTGAGTTAACACTGGCTGGTGCACTGGAGGTCTGATTTAACACTGACTGGTGGACTAGAGGGCTGACTTATAACTGACTGGTGAACTGGAGGGTTGACATTACACTGGCTGATAAACTGAAGGGCTGGCTTTACACCTGCTGGTGGACTGGAGGGTGACTTAACACTGACCAGTGAACTGGGGGGCTGACTTTCCACTGGCTGCTGAAATGGAGGGCTGAATTTATACTGACTGATGAACTGGCAAATAAAAGTGCCCACAACAGACTGGTAAATATAAGATGCCCACACAGAATTGTTAATATTAGATGCCTATCCCACACAAATTGGTACATTAAACATGCTTTGGGCAACATAAGATGCCCTTATTCCCAGCCCGCACAGATTGTTATATATAAGATGTCATCAAGCCCAGTCCACATAGATTTAATCATATACTGATATATAGGATTTTAAGTGTTTTTATTTTGATATTTGTCCTGGGCTATACCCCAATGTTTATATTTATACTAATGACGGGTTTTTATGTATTTATCCAGATATGAGTGCAGTACTTTCCTGTTCTCTTTGTGGTTTCTCAGCCCACACAGACTGGTATATTTAATATGCCCTCATCCCCAGCCAACACAGATTGGTACATATAATATGCCCTCATGCCTAGCTCACTCAGATTGGAACATATAAGATGCCCTCATCCCCAGCCCGCACAGACTGGTACATATAAGATTCCCTCATCCCCAGCCCACACAGACTGGTACATATAGGATGCCCTGATCCCCAGCCCACACTGATAGACACACACATACATGCAGACACATACGCACACACGCATAAAGATACACACATAAACAAATGCAAATACACACAGACACACACAGACACATACAAATGCATACAGTAGGGTTAACTAAACCAAACAGATTTCTCCTGTGACCACAAATCCCGTCATTCTCTATTCCCACATTATAACCTAGGGCCCAGGTAGCGCAAGCAGCCCCCCAGACAGAGTCTGTGAGCACCATGTGCTCAGCCCCAACCATGAGGAAGTGTGTTCAGTCCCACCTACTGCCAGTGTGGAGATAGTGTGAGTAGAATTCTTTTCCCTGAACAATGTTCGTCCAATTACTAGTAACAACTACAACTTACTGCCCATTTTGCTTCATTCCCATGCACAGGCACAGTGAAGCAGGGTTGCCAGACATCCCGATTTGGATGGGATTGTCTCTATTTCATGGACAAAACCATGAGTCCTGCAGTCAGGGCCGAAATCCTGTCCAAATCCTGGCCCTGACAGCCGACCCCACTTCCTGTACAGTTACGCCCCTAATCCCTCCCCCAGCTGCAGCCATGCCTCTAGCCCTGCCTCTGTCTGCCACACACACCATGATGTCATAGCCCTGCCCCTTGATTCACAGACCCTCCCCCTCCTGATCAGGGAGGAAAAAAAATCTGGAAACCCTGCTGTAAAGTGAAGCACACAGCACTTTCTCTTCTCCTTCTAGGAATGGACTCACATTTTATTTTTTTTACTGTTGCTTTTCTAGTGGAGTACAGTGGCGAGTATTAAAGGAACTGTCCACCCCTCTTTCCAAAAACTTCGTTTTAGTCAAAATTTAGAAATCAGCTCCCACACAGAGATATTATACTTACATGCTCCTCCTCGCTCCAACGCCGCGGCTCTGCACTTCCGGGTAAGGCAGTCAGTGTCGGTCATGACTGTGACATCACGGCCAATCAATGACTGCCATTCCCGGAGCAGTCTCCACTGCGGCTGCTCAAGAACACAAAAAGAACAGAGCAGCCACAGTGGAGACTGGGAGAAGAACCCGGAAGCGGCGGTGGAGCGAGGAGCTTGTGAGTATAATAACTCTGTGCGGGAGCTGATTTCTAAATTTTGACTAAAACAAAGTTAAGGTTTTGGGGGGTTATCTAGATTATATCAGTTTTTGGAAAGATGGGTGGACAGTCCCTTTAAGCTAATGTTTCAGTTTGCTTCATTATAGGGCTGCCCTGCCACCCACCAAACCACAATCCACCCACCAAACCAATGTCATACAGCATCTTTCTAGATTGTAATGTTCAGTATAGAAAAAGGACTTTATAAACCTTACCATTTCTTCATAAACAAATAGTAAGTAATATAAAATGACAGTATAAAAGAATGCAATAAAATCAGGGCACTCTCAGAGCTTTTACAGTCATTCTACATACGTTAGAACCGCGATCAACGCATTTCAGCCTCGTCTTCGACTATCCTCTGGATCCTATTATTATAATGAAAGATTTTATTTATTTATTAGATAGTTTTTACTTACTACCATTATAAAATCTAGTGATGCATTCTAATTGCACCTTTGCAATTCTGAAGACTAAAAATATCCATAGTATTTCCTGTAGCTTCATCACGTTTATTGATTTAACATTTCCCCATAATATGACACATTGCTATAATCTGCATCTGCAAAAAGTAGCAGATATTAGAGACCTGCATTGGGTTGGCTGTCCATGGGTAGCTACTTTTCAGGTAGGGCTATGGCTGCCTGAAATTTGCATATATGGATCAGATTGGAGTAAGGTGACAAATGGGGGTTTCTTTACACTCAGCCAGGGAGACCCACAAGCACCCCAAAACTAGAACAGGAGATAGGGATATTTGCTCCTATCTCTTATAGAATTATACATTGGGGGACGGTTTCTAGGTTTTGGTTGCACTTTAAGTGGGTAGAAAATCCCTAACTCTGTTTCTCCTGTTTTATGTTGTAGATTTTTCATCCACAACCGAGACTTTGTTTGGCTGCACCACGGAACAGATCTGCGTTTCTGGCTCTTACCAAATTGAAAATGGCAATAAAGTTGTGAAGACCAGCGTCATATGTAACAGTGGAACTAAAATCGGTGTAAAAGACGGGATTTTCTTTGTTTCCCTGTTTGTAATTTATTACATGATAAGGTCTATCTGGTTTTAAATAAGAAAATATTGCCTTATTCATGTGTATACATTTACTCCTGGGACATTTGCATAGAAAGGGTTGTTAGTATTATAGTTATAAAGAAACGTAAAACCCATGAGAATTGCCTCCTGCACCTCTTCTACTTTGGATTGCCCGTTCCTTTTACCTCTTTATGCACAATGTGGTGACAGAACTCAAGCCGATGAGCTTAGTTTTCGAGATTACTGCATGGTATCTAAACAGGAAATGCTAAATAATGTTATTGGTCAAATAGGGTCTTTTTTTCTTGCAGTGATTGAACAAAGAAATCTATTGGTCCATATTTGTACTCATCATGGTTCTATAGCATATCATAAAAATGTGAAAAAATAAATACATAAATAGTAGAAAGTGTAGAATTTCGCCTTTTAGAGGCCTTTATCCTTTTATTAAAACGGGAAGGGAGGTATCTCGGCACTGGCCACCAGCCATAGATGGTCGATAACGAGTTCTTGTAAGATAACCTTATTCTAATGACTATAACAGTGTTTCATATCAAGTTGATACTTAGGATTGGCCTTAACCTGGTTTTGAGTTAAAACTACGGGCTTCAGTGTTGAAGCGTTGACTGTCGAACAGACTGTTACTGAATCTTGGTTTCAACGTGTCCCATTGTTCAGCATCGAACTGTATTGAATAGGCCCCTTAGCATAAAGAGGAAATTAAAGGGCAATTATAGTGAGAAAATTGTTTTTTTTTTATTTCTTCTAATGTATCCTATAAGTCATCCCATCCACCAGGGTACCTTTAGTTTCTTTAAATTCTACATAGTCCCCGAGATATAAGCCTTTGAATATGCTGTGATTTGTAGGAGCTGCTACACCTCATCTGTCACTCAAAGGCACACACCCACACAATCCAAAGCTCCCCTGCAGTACTGTCACACACTCTCTCACCCACACTATATGTACCATGTGCAACATATAGTCAAATGCTGTAGTGCTAAACACAATCAATAAACCATTAACCCAGCAATATGAGCATAACACACTATAAAACAGCCCCTCCCCCCCAAACAAAATCTTATATACATACAAAACCAGTGACTCAAATGGAACACTAATACAGTATATATAATACAGTAATACAGACTATATACCAAACAAGACACACAGTGCAATCTATGAAATATATAGACTAAAGCAACTGAAATGTAACAGGACAACAAGCAGTGTCACTGTGTTTGTGAAGGTCTCACTACAAGCTGCTGTTACACTGACTCTCTCTTCAGTGATTAAGATCTCAGCTAAGCAGGGGGAGAGATATGAACTTTAGGTAAAAAGTAAATAACAATTAGCAAAGTTAGAGAACAGGCAGAGTTCAGTAACTTACTTGTAAAGAATCTCAGCACCACTTGTCCTCCTCTCTCCCCCTCTGCCCCTCCCTTCAGCATATTGCTACTTTATTCCACATTTTGATTGCTTGCAGTCTAGCTCTGGAAGGGAGGGGTCAACAGGATGTCAGCACTTCATTTAAAGTCCTTTCAACTGACAATGCTCGGACTCTGTATACAGCCAGTCACTGCTTGAGGGGGAGTAGACAGAGAGGGGAGGGGGACTACACAGCTTGGTACAAACTTCTGCCAGTGTGAAGAAACAAAGCCACACAGAAACATGAAAGTAAGGCAGCTTATACTAAGTGATCTATACATTGTATACAGACAAAGTTTTTTTTTCACTATAGTTGCCCTTTAAGCCTGTAACCTTGTGAACAGATGGATTAATATTCATTCATTTCCTGTTTTATTCCTGTGACGCTCTGGATTCCCTCGTATTCCTTCAGTCTGAATACCCCAATCTACAACCACTATCTTCACCAATAGACAAGCCCCCGTTTGCCGGGAGGCTAAACGCACCTCACCGAACACGGTTGCCCCCTGGACTTAGAGTGCAAGGTATTCAAACTGAGGTTGGGAATACAGGAGAAGTCCGGAGTGAAACTAATGGACAAGGCACCAGGATAGATACAAAGGTCAGAGATCAAAAATACGAGGTACAGACTAGGAGCAGGCAAGAGCAGAGTCAGAATCAGAGCAAAGGGTTAAAACCAGGAATCAGGCCGCCAGGCACGGTACAGAGGGTTAAGCAGAAAAACGTAGTCAGGAACAAGCAGAGGTCAGGGCAGGCAGATACGAATCGGAGTCAAAAGCAAGGCAAGAGTTGGTAACAGAGATTAATCAGATAAAGCACACCACAAGTAAACTAACCGCTATATCGGGCAAGGAAATACTAGACTGAGGGGTTTAAATCATACAACCAATGGGGAGTGAGGAGAGTCTGATGCAGGGGATAGGAGCATTTGAATCAATTAGCCCTCCTCCGTCCAATGGCTGATCTGGAGGAGCGGAGGAGGTAGGAACCAGTGCCTGTGTGCATCTGCACAGCACTGGATGAAAGCCGGGCGGGTGCGCAAGCATGAACAGATGTGCTCGCTTGCGTGATGTCACCGGAGCTGCGCACCGAAAGCCGGGACTCACAATAGCTGCGCACCTGAAAACCGGGAACGAATGGAGTCACCGCGGGATTTCCGGACAGGTAAGACTTTTGTTACAATTCCGTTCCAAACCTTCCAAAATAATGAAAAAGATTCCTCTCATTTCACTTCTGTGTAGACAATTTCAAGAATGGAATAAACATTGTGTTATTATGTGTGTAGCTTTCTTGCAAAAATCCTTATTGTTCTATGATGTGTCACTTGGTTCCTTAACCTAAATACTGTATATATGAAGGAAAGAGACTAGATATTTGTGTGAAAATGCTTTACTTCATTCAACTCCAACCCTTAAGCCCAAAAGCCCACTTTCCTTATAATCTTTCTTACCTTCCTCTGACACTCCAACGCTAATATATAGGTATTCACAAACAGCCGATCCCTCATCAGTCCCTCACCCTCTGCTCCTGTTGTGAGCTAGTTACGAGCGTGCCCATGAGCAGAGAGAAGGAAAACAAAATGAGTGATCGCGTGTGTATAAGTACCTATATTGTTGTAGGTAAGATTATAATAAAAAATAGTTATTTTGGGGCCGGAGTTACCCTTTTACCCCTCTTTATTACTTGGTTTTAACTCTTTATTATATTTTTTCTTGACCTCTCTGTACAGCTGATCCTACAGTTGAGTAGTGATTGACACAAAACTCGAACCGGAGTTCGGGCCGAACTCAAACTATTCAAACTAGCTTGGTTTTTTCGAACTTGCAGCTGTATTTTAGATAATTATTGTAAATTCAATAATTATCGAATTTACAGGCTAACCCTAGAATATATTGTTCGCTAACCCTCCAATGTATAGTTCATTTTCTGTAACCCTCGAATGTAATGTTTGTTTTCACTAAGCCCCAAATGTATGGATCTTTTTTTGCTAACTCTAGAGTATATTGTTCGCTAACCCTTGAATGTTGCCTTCCACTTTTGGTAACCCTCAAACGTATCGTTTGATTTTGATATTCCTCTAATTTATTGTTCTATTTTCAGTAACCCTCAAAAAGTATCGTTATGTAACCCTCGAATTGCCTGTAACCATTGAATGTAGCCTGCACAAATCCGACAATTGCCCGATTTGTGAAGTAAGAAGTGTTTAAAAGGTTTTGGTGACAGTGACATGTTCCCCATTTCCCAGGTGCCACAGCCATTGTAGTAAGTTAATTGTTAGTTTATCTGTAAAACATCCAAACTTTTCAAATAATCACTCCCCATTGACTTTAATGGGTCCGTTTTTCAAACTTTCAAACTTTTTCAAGTTCGAAAGTTCGAAAACGGACCAAACTTTATGAAGTTCGGCCATCTCTACAGTTGAGTACAAAATATTTGCAGGCCAAGATCACTTTGAAGTACTGACTAGTTTAATTGGCCATATCAACCAATGTTTCTGATCGCAATTTGAGTTTGAAGTCCTTTAAAGGAAATCTTCACCCAAAAAACAATTAGCATTCCAGTGAATCAGATCTCACACTAACTCTGTTTTGATGCTTGTCAACAAAAACAGTACAATAAACAAGAATAAATGGAAAACCACCATGGCTGAAGCCAGCTCATTGAGCTTTTCCAGTCAGGTACACGCATGCAGCACTTATAGCTAAGCACAATTCAATGACATGCCAGTATAGCTGCTGAGCCAATACTAAGCTGTAATTCAGACCTCTCACTTTTTATAGTGTTTCCAAACACACCTCCAAAGTCTGATTGGTCTAGATACAATCCTAAATTTGATTGGATCTTGGATTCTAGACCAATCAGATTCTGGGGGTGGGTTTAATAGGCACTACAAATAGTGAATGTTCAGTAAGGGTATCTCTCTGTCTCTCCCTTTCTTTGTATATAAATATATATCTTTAGCTAACAATAAAGCAGGTTATCTTACAAATATAACCTGATATATAAAATGAAGAAGGTCTGAAATATTTACTAAAATCTGTATATGTAGTTACACAGATAAACTGATTTAATCTGACACCAACATGCTACTTGCACACAACAATATCAGATCATGTTCTTTAATTTCTAGGACTTTCAACAGACATTGCAAGAGAACCATAAAGAGCTGAGCAGTAAGGTAAGGGTTTTTAAACACTGCACAGTGGGGCCAGTAGAAGGTTAAATTTTGGTTTTGGGGGTGGACATGCCCTTTAAATATTCAATTAGATTAACTGCGACTTGAAATGTTAGTTCTTGAAGACGTTTCTGTAGTCATCCGACGTCGGATGACTAGCGAAACGTCTTCAAGAACTACATTTCAAGTCCAGTTGATCTAATTGAATACAACAGATATACCATGACCTGGATGAATGAGAACCTTCACAAGCATAGAACAATAGAAAGTCAAACTAAAAGTTAACAATTAGGCTGGCTACACACCAGAAGATATTTTCGGGCGACCGACCGATTCTCGGCACTTTAGGTCGGTCGGACAAAAATATTTCCTGTCCAGAACGGACGAACGGACGTGTCGGAAAATCCCGATCAATCGTGCGGTTCTCTATGGGAACACGCAATGGGACAACGCAAACTCAGTCTAAAACCCATGCTAACCCGATAATATATTGGATAGCGTGAGTACACTGACTTGGGCATATTGCATCGCGCCCAACGAGTGGCAGTCAGGCGTATGATTGAAAACATTCTCATGAAGAACCAACTTAATATAAACATTGTTTTGAACTGTAATGAGAGTTCTTCTATACATTGTTAAAGAAAAGGTGTTTTTTTGCTCACCTCTGTAAGTTTCTATTACAATAGCCAATTAGACTTTTATTCAAACCGGAGGAGCCTTGGTTTTCATATACGATCCAAAACCGGAGGAGCACATACAGTAGCAGCAATTCTTCTGCAGACTGTATGTGTCTCCTCCGGTTTGAATAAAAGTCTAAAGGTATATTATCTGTACAAGTGGGGACAGGGGAGTGAGACCAAGATACACTGAGCCAGTGGTGCCACCATATGTTTTGATTGGACTAATATTGTAATAGCCAGTGTGGCTTCCTACTTGAGATATACTGTAAAGGTTGATGTAATATTTCCCATTCGGGGATAAAATGGAGTTAACTCCAAACTTCTTGGAAGCGTGATTTAAAAGGTGCTATTACCTCCTCTTTCCTTACCTGCCTCGTTCTCGTGATGCAGTTACACACGCTAAGTGTGTCCAATGCTTTTTAGGGTCAAAATCCAAATCTGTGCGAAATTATGATGTCATAGTGACATCACAAAGAATGAACACAAACATTTAAACACTATTATATATAATAAGAAGTCGCACCAAGTGCAAAGCTTTTTTGGGTAAATATTTGATTCTGTGCAAATATTATGATGTCATGCTGATGTCATAGTAACATAACTAAAAAAATGCACCCAGACACATTTAAACACTTTATTAAAAGATATGGAATAAGAAGTCACACCATGTGCAATGCTTTTTAGGGTCAAAATTCAATTCTGTACAAAATTATGGCGGCATGCTTACAAATCTTTTAAAAACAATTAAAGGGCATGTCCACCCCCGTATACGGTGGGCAGGCTTGGCTTCGATACGATGAAGCCTTCCGGCAGCGTATGGCAGCTAGAAAAGAGGTTGGTTGGGAACACAGAGACATAAGCCTATGGATGAGAACGATGAACAACAAAAACCTCCAAGGCTATGGCATGGTCCCCAACCAGTCCTTTCGAGGGAGCGAGACATCCATGGCAACAGGAAACACAGGGCAAAGAAAGGGTTTTTGCTGGCCGTTCAACGACAGCCAATGCAAGTGGGGGGCATCGTGTCGTTTTAGACACGAATGCTCCTTCTGCTCCGGCCCGCATTCAGCGAATAGATGCTTTAAGCGAGGAAGGTTTAATAACAACAGGGGAAGGGACTTTGGAAAAGGGCCGGACGCCAGTGAAAATAGAGGCGATGCGCCCTTGGCTAGATAGGTACCCATGCTTAGAAAAATCCAAGCTATTACGCGACGGTTTCCTTAATGGCTTTCACATTCCTTCCAAGGCAATCGGGCCCAGGATAGCCTACAATAATCTAAAATCAGCAAAAGAACATCCCACATTGATTCATGAAAAATTAGAAAAAGAAGTGCGCCTAGGGCGCATGGCAGGCCCATTCAAAAAGCCACCCATTCAAAACTTAATAGTCTCCCCCCTAGGTTTAGTACCCAAAAAAGAAACCGGCAAATACCGAATGATTCACCACTTATCATATCCCCATGGTAAGTCGGTGAATGATGAGATAGACAGCCGGCTAACAGCGGTTTCGTACACCTCGTTTGACGAAGCAATCAAACTAGTTAGAACAGCAGGCCGAGGCGCACTCATGGCAAAAACTGATATCGAGGCAGCGTTTCGGCTCCTGCCGGTTCACCCAGAATCACAACACCTGCTGGGCTGTTACTTTAACGGCGGGTTTTACGTCGACAGAGCATTACCGATGGGTTGTTCGATATCATGTTCGCTATTCGAGCTGTTCAGCAGTTTCCTGGAATGGGTTATTAGGCAGGAGACAGGGGATAAGGCGGTCATACACTACCTGGACGATTTCTTAGTGGTAGGACCACCCAACTCGAACCGGTGTGGAATTTTACTGGAAGCCATATTCCGGCTGACAGCTCAATTCGGCATCCCATTATCTCCCGAAAAAACGGTCGCCCCCACCACTTGCATTAGTTTCCTGGGAATAGAAATAGACACCATTGAGCGGGTATGTAGGCTCCCCAAGGACAAGGTGGCCAACCTAATTGTCACAATCAATTAAGTGCTGGCTTCCAAAAAAGTTACGTTGCAGCACATTCAGGCGTTACTGGGCAAGCTCAACTTTGCGTGTCGAGTAATGCCAATGGGCAGGGTCTTTGCACGGAGGTTGGCCATAGCAACATCAGGAATAAGAAGACCCCACCACTTCATAAGAGTCACCCAGAGCATCCGAGCGGACTTAGACATATGGATACAGTTCTTAACATCATTCAATGGCAAAACCTATTGGCAGGAAAACATAACAAGTCTAGAGGAGCTCCAGCTCTTCACTGATGCCGCGGGTTCGGTCGGCTTTGGGGCATATTTTCAAGGACGATGATGTGCAGCCCCATGGCCGACTGAATGGCAGTCGTCAGCATTGGTAAAAAATCTAGCTTTCCTGGAGCTGTTTCCAATTTTAGTTGCAGTAGAGCTCTGGGGAAACGACCTAAAGAATAAAGCAGTTACTTTTAAATCGGTTAATATGTCAGTGGTGCAGGCGATAAATAATTTGACCTCTTCTTCTCCCCCAGTAATAGATCTATTGCGTAGGTTAGTGTTAAGTTGCTTACGGCTAAACATATTATTTAAGGCAAAACACGTACCTGGATTCAAGAATGTAATTGCGGATGCTTTGTCTCGGTTGCAGTTGGACAAATTCCGGCAGCTGGTACCAGCAGCGCAGGAATACGGAGAAACCTGCCCACAACGAATGTGGCGGCTCACTTAGAAGGTATGCGAGAGTGGATCAAGGGCTCATTAGCGCCGGCAACGTGGAATAGTTATAATAGGATATGGAAAGAATGGGTAGGTTTAGAGCAGGAGGTAGGAGGTATATGTAGTGATAAAGATAGACTGGAGCTAACAATTATGTTTATAGTTACAATGTTCAATAAGGGAGTGTCGGTCAGTCAGATAGACAAGACATTAGCGGCCTTAAGTTTCATGTTTAAAGGAATGAATTGGATAGACCACACAAAGAATTTCTTAGTGAGGCAGGCGGTAAAAGGCTTTAGAAGGGGAAAACACACAGCGGATAGCAGGAGGCCCATAACCTTAGCCATACTGGAAGGCTTATTTGACCAATTAGAGGTAATAGCAAAGTCACAATTCGAAAACACGCTGTTCCGATTAGCATTCTCATTGGCCTTCTACGGAGCGTTCAGAATCTCAGAATTAGTTAGCAACAACCGGTCCTTACAAGGAGGCATACAAGCACGGGATATAATAGCATTCAGTAGCGAGCTGCACATAGCAATAAGGAACCCCAAAACAGCAAAAGGCAATACACTTAAGATCATGCTATACCAAATAAGGGGTAAGAAAACCTGCCCGATGCAATGCTTCCGGGAATTCGAGATCATACGCCCACAACTCAATGGCTCGTACCTAATCCACGAGGATGGGTCGGCATTGTCTAGATACCAATTTATAGCAGTACTCAGAACAGCATTAAAGCGTCTAGGACTCACACAGGAGGAATACGGCAGTCACTCGTTTCGGATAGGGGCAGCGACAGAGGCAGCTAGATGGGGATTGAGTGAAGAAACAATCAAGAAAATAGGAAGGTGGGAATCCAACAGGTTCAGGTCTTATGTAAGACCGCTGCAAATTGAGCAAATATAGTTGGTGATGGACATTTATTTACCATTACAGATCCGCCG
>CM033475.1:226357211-226406788 GCA_019447015.1 Hymenochirus boettgeri
TTAGACTTTTATTCAAACCGGAGGAGCCTTGGTTTTCATATACGATCCGAAAACATGTCAAAATAAACCTGTTTGCAGAAGAATTGCTGCATACTGTATGTGTCTCCTCCGGTTTGAATAAAAGTCTAAAGGTATATTATCTGTACAAGTGCCATTAAACAAGCCAAGCTTAGGGGCCAGCCCAAAATATTAGTATTGCACGCGGGGGGCAATGATGTAGGGCGCTGCCCTATGAGGGAGCTGATAAAAAATATACGCAGAGACTGCTTACGTCTCTGGTCAGTTTTTAAGGGCCTAATCTTAATATGGTCGGAAATTATCCCAAGGCAGAAATGGCGGGGGGCTAGGTCCACACAGGCAATAGAAAAAGTTAGAATAAAAATCAACAGGGCATAAAGCTGTGACCTTTATCCAAATTAATGGAGTCTGTCGTTTTTTAAGGAAAGGAAAAGGTAAGGAAAAAGAGAGGGGAAGGGTAGGGAGGGGAAAGTGGGGGGTATATTGTTAAGAAGTTAGGCAAAAGGACTTGGCCCTACCTCGGTCATATATTGTTAAGAAGTTAGGCAAAAGGACTTGGCCCTACCTCGGTCATGTACAGATCATTTTCGCTAACCCTCTAATGTATCATTTGCTAACCCTTGAAAGTATCGTTTGTTTTCGGTAACCCTCGAAAGTATCATTCAATTTCGGTAACCCGCGAATATACGGATAGTTTTCGCTAACCTTTGAAAGTATCGTTCGTTTTTGGTAATCCTCTAAAGTAATGTTCGATTTCGGTAACCCTCAGATTTATGGTTCTATTTACTCTGAACCTCGAAAGTATCGTTCGGTACCCCTCGAATTGGCCGTAACCCTCGAATGTAGCTTGCTCAAAACTCGACAATTGCCCACTCGTGTTTAAGTGTTTTAGTGATAGTGACAAGTTCCCCAGACCATTTCCCAGGTGCCACAGCCATTTACAGTAAGTTACCATTGTTTGTTTAGCTGTAAATCCCCCAGACTTTTGGAACTATCACTCCCCGTTGACTTTAATGGGTCCGAATTCAAACTTTTATTGAAGTTCGAGAGTTCGAAAACGAACCAAAGTTCGACCATCTCTACTTCTCACTGCCTATGCTTAAAGAAGTGAATATGTGCGCACAGTGGAGGTAAGAGAGCAGCCTAACCCTAACTTATTTTTAGAAACTATCATCAATCATCATTCTCCTTCAAGAAACAATATATCAGAAATTTTTAATGTCTTCTATAATAACCATAAAGATATTTTGTGTTTTGATTGCCTGGACAACACGCTGTCAGAGTGGCCTACAAAGTTAGAAGATTATTTTTGCTGCTGAATGCTTGTAAAGGTTCTCATTCATTCAGGTCACATGGTATATCTGTAATATTCATTCATTCAGTTCATGGTATATCTGTACTAACGATTCATCCAGGTCATGGTATAGCTGTAATATTCATTCATCCTGGTCATGGTATATCTGTAATATTCATTCATCCAGGTCATGGTATATCCGTAATATTTTCAGTGGATGCCATTTACACAGGTAATAAGAAATTTCATTCAGCACACACAGCATGTACTGTAGATTTCATATGTATTCGGGTCTTAAAGGCAAAGGGGACAATCCTAGTCTTGCGCTGTATTGTATGCATGTATCAGGGTTAACTTAGCTATACTTCACGTGTTTTTAACAGGTGCCCCTACATGTTTCACTGATCAGGCAACCCTGACCCTCTCGATAGGTACACTACTAAGAAATACATTGCACAGAGCTGTGCTTAGATCAAGTTCACTTCCTTATCCTCCACTTCTTCCCTCCAACATACCCCTTTAAATAGGGACACTATAGAGAAATACATTGCACAGAGCTGTGCTAAGATTAAGTTCACTTCCTTATCCTCCCCCTACAGCTCTGTACTGTATTGTTTTTATACATACAGCATAAACAAAAACACACTCTCCCTACCTTCCAACATTCCCCTTTAATAAGGTTCACTGATGAGAAATGCATTGCACAGAGCTGTGCTGAGATCAGGTTCAATTTATTGTCTTCCCCCTACAGTTCTGCACCATGTGTTGTCCATAAATACAGAATAAACCAAAGCACACCCTCTCTACCCTCTAACATTCCCCTTTAAGAGAGCTAGAGACATTTACACTACAACACTGCTACTAGGGAAATGTTAATCGCTGAATCTATCTTCACCACCCACACTTCTGCAATTTGAATATTGATGATTTAATATCTTACTTAATGAGGGTGGAAATCACACAGCTGCAGAAAATGTAATAAAGGTACTGGCAGGCAAGAGAAAATGTCAGCTTCAGCTTTAAGGAACAAACAGATCTGAAAATGAGCTCATACGAATAACTATTCGAACTAGTTAGTTTTTCCAGACTCGCGGCTGTATTTTCACTAATTATCATAAATTTGATAATTATTGAATTTACGTCCCGTTCGCTAACCCTAGAATGTATCGTTCACTAACCCTCAAATGTAATGTGCGTTTTCGGTAACCCTGGAAAGAAAAACCCCGGACCAAGCCAGCTAGGGGAGGGGTAACATGACCGGGTGGGCAGGACCATAGGGGTTGGTCAGTTTTGTAGGGCTCTATTTAGGGATTGGTTAAGGAAGTTAGAAATAGGGGGAGCGAGAGGAACAGCGCACCTTTCCCGCCGACAACCAGGACGGACGGACCACCCACGCCATGTCTGCGCTGGAAGGGACTCCTGGCATCGTGAGGACGTAGGCTGAGAATCGCGGAGAGGAATGGATCCGGGCATTGCTCCAGGACCGACCACAGCCAACTCCACCGACGGCCAGAGCGAGGAGAACACCCCCCCCAGAGCGTCTGAGCCCATCCCACCGCGAGCAGAGGCGGAGGGAACGGAGCCCCGCCCGACAGCAGCAGCGAGGGGTCGTGCAGGGGAAGGCCCATCGAGTGCGGCGGCCCTCCTTCAGGCCCGGGGAAGTACAAGCGGCCGGGAGGGAAGGCCCCTGGGAAATCGGACACAATGCCAGCCGCGATCGAGGACCGGATATACCGGAGAGGAAGGGCCCGGCACCACGTACCCAGCACAGCGCGGCGGTGAGTACACTCCTCCCACTGCATTACCGGCGAATAGGCATGTGAGGGGAGGTAGCTACCAAGGCCTACTCACTCTACGGCTGCAGGGCTAATGGAAGAACGGGGGGTGCCCACACACACCAAGAAATTGGAGCCTTGAGTGGCACACACCTCCTCCTCCAATTCCCAAAGGGAATTGGGGGACAGGGAGGGCAATACACCAGGGGTTATCCGGACATGGATAACAGCTACATGACAAGGGTGGTCAAGCCTCACCAAGCACATCAGCGGCTGTTAGCGCCAGTATGCCCTTCTCTCGCCTTTTTCTCCACAGAGCGAGCCAGAACAGCAGGCCTAGGACAACCGCCGCCTGGGGTCAGGACGTCGAACGCAGCGGAGACACGCGATACACGTTTCCAGGGAACAAGCAGCCACGGAACACTCATTCATCGGGACAGGTACCCGCGTTTCATACACTTCACCACCGACCATCAACTGCGATGACATCAGGAACAGGGAAACATCGGAATCACTAGTGTCAACACTAAGGCAAATGATTTTCAACTGAGAAGGTAGCAACACAAGGAAAATCAAGAGGTAATGTCTGAGCAGATTTAGGGGTAACGCAAATTACGGCAAGGATACAACCTTAGGGACGGAAATCAGGAAGAGCCTTTGGTACGCAGGGCGATAGGGCGACACAAACAGAAACAATCCGCCCAACATAAGGTAACGCCAGTCAGGTCAGAGACTAGCAGTAGCAGCCAACAACCCCCCCCTCAGGAGCAAGCCAACGCAGGAGCAATAGCAGTTCGGCAAAGGGGCATCCTACTACCTATGCTTTGAAGGCCCCTTAGAGCGCATTTAAAAAAGGAAGTCAAGAAAAAATATGGAACAAAGACTCTAGACATATTCTCATTACTTCCGCTAGACGGTTTAATCTAGAAAAACTAGAGAGAATAGGAAGCTAAGAAAGAGGAAACGAAGAAAACACGCAGCAGCAGCTTATACCAAGAACTTTTGTAACTGGCTGCAGGCATTTACATACTGGCCAGTGTAATTGGGGAGAAACACCCAAACAACTGCTCCCCCTTTTTTGTTACTAGACGGAATATGGGAACACATAGGGTATAGGTGGGCAGGCTTGGCTTCGATACATGACCTTCCGGCAGCGTATGGCATGCTAGAACAAGGTTGGTTGGGAACACAGAGACATAAGCCTATGGATGAGAACGATGAACACACAAAACCTCCAAGGCTATGGCATGGTCCCCAACCATCCTTTCGAGGAGCGAGACATCCATGGCAACGTGAAACCACAGGGCAAGAAAGGTTTTTTGCTGGCCTTCAACGACACAGCCAATGCAGTGGGGGCATCGTGTCGTTTAGACACGAATGTCTCCTTCTGCTCCGGCCCGCATTCAGCGAATAGACTTTAAGCGAGAAGGTTTAATAACAACAGGGGAAGGGGACTTTGGAAAGGCCGACGCCAGTGAAAATAGAGGCGATGCGCCCTTGGCTAGATAGGTACCCATGCTTATAAAAATCCAAGCTATTGACGCGACGGTTTCCTTAATGGCTTTCACATTCCTTCCAAGGCAATCGGGCCCAGGATAGCCTACAATAATCTAAAATCAGCAAAGAAATCCCACATTGATTCATGAAAATAGAAAAGAAGTGCGCCCTGGCGCATGGCAGGCCCATTCAAAAGCCACCCATTCAAACTTATAGTCTCCCCCCTAGGTTTGTACCCAAAAAAGAAACCGGCAAATACCGAATGATTCCCACTTATCTATCCCATGGTAGTCGGTGAATGATGAGATAGACAGCCGCTAACAGCGGTTTTCTACACCTCGTTTGACGAAGCAATCAAACTAGTTAGAACAGCAGGCCGAGGCGCACTCATGGCAAAAACTGATATCGGAGGCAGCTTTCGGCTCCTGCCGGTTCACCCAGAATCACACACCTGCTGGGATGTTACTTTAACGGCGGGGTTTACGTCGACAGAGCATTACCGATGGGTTGTTCGTATCATGTTCGCTATTCGAGCTGTTCATCAGTTTCCTGAATGGGTTATTAGGCAGGAGACAGGGTAAGGCGGTCATACACTCACCTGGACGATTTCTTAGTGTTAGACCACCCAACTCGAACCGGTGTGGAATTTTACATAGAAGCCATATTCCGGCTGACAGCTCAATTCGGATCCCATATCTCCCGAAAAAACGGTCCGCCCCACCACTTTGCTTAGTTTCCTGTAATAGAATAGACAACCATTGAGCGGGTATGTAGGCTCCCCAGGACAAGGTGGCCAACCTAATTGTCACAATCAATGAAGTGCTGGCTTCCAAAAAAGTTACGTTGCAGCACATTCAGGCGTTACTTGGGCAAGCTCAACTTGGCGGTCAGTAATGCCAATGGGCAGGTCTTTGCACGGAGGTTGCCATAGCAACATCAGGAATAAGAAGACCCCACCACTTCATAAGAGTCACCCAGAGCATCCGAGCGGACTTAGACATATGGATACAGTTCTTACATCATTCAATGGCAAAACCTATTGGCAGGAAAACATAACAAGTCTAGAGGAGCTCAGCTCTCACTGATGCCGCGTGTTCGGTCGCTTTGGGGCATATTTTCAAGGACGATGTGTGCATTCCCCATGGCCGACTGAATGCAGTCGTCAGCATTGGTAAAAAATTCAGCTTTCCTGAGCTGTTTCCAATTTATAGTTGCAGTAGAGCTCTGGGGAAACACCTAAAGAATAAAGCGTTACTTTATAAATCGGATAACATGTCAGTGGGTGCAGGCGATAAATTTGACCTCTTTCTTCTCCCCAGTATATCTATTTTGCGTAGGTTAGTGTTAAGTTTGCTTACGGCTAAACATATTTTTAAGGCAAAACATACCTGGATTCAAGAATGTAATTGCGGATGCTTTGTCCTCGGTGCAGTTGGACAAATTCCGGCAGCTGGTACCAGCAGCGCAGGAATACGGAGAAACCTGCCCAACAACGAATGTGGCGGCTCACTTAAGGTATGCGAGAGTGGATCAAGGGCTCATTAGCGCCGGCAACGTTGAATTTTTATATAGATATGGAAGATATGTAGTTTTAGAGCAGGAGGTAGAGGTTATGTTGATAAAGATAGACTGGAGCTAACAATTATGTTTATAGTTACAATGTTCAATAAGGGAGTGTCGGTCAGTCAGATAGACAAGACATTAGCGGCCTTAAGTTTCATGTTTAAAGGAATGATTGGAATAGACCACACACAAGAATTTCTTAGTGGGCAGGGGTAAAAGGCTTAGAAGGGAAAACACACAGCGGATAGCAGAGGCCCATAACCTTATGCCATACTGAAGGCTTATTTGACCAATTAGGGTAATAGCAAAGTCACAATTCGAAACACGCTGTTCCGATTAGCATTCTCATTGGCCTTCTACGGAGCGTTTCAGAATCTCAGAATTAGTTAGCAAACCGGTCTTTACAAGGAGGCAGACAAGCACGGGATATATTAGCATTCAGTGGCGAGCTGCACTAGCCATAAGGACCCCAAAACAGCAAAAGAGCAATACACTTAAGATCATGCTATACACCAAATAAGGGTAAGAAAACCTGCCCGATCAATGCTTCTGGGAATTCGAGATCAAACGCCCACAACTCAATGGCTCGTACCTAATCCCGTAGGATGGGTCGGCATTGTCTAGATCCAATTTATAGCGTACGCAGAACAGCCTTAAAGCGTCTAGGACTCACACAGGAGGAATACGGCAGTCACTCGTTTCGGATAGGGGCTCAGACAGAGGCAGCTAGATGGGGATTGAGTGAAAAAAATCAAGAAATGAAAAGGTGGGAATCCAACAGGTTCTGGTCTTATGTAAGACCGCGGCAAATTGATCAAATATGTTGGTGATGGACTTTATTTACCATTCCAGATCCGCCGTCATTGCTGCCTGGGTACTAGGGCATTCATTTGTTGTACTGTGGTCCGAAAGGAGAGCTAGGGTGCGTAGTAATGGTACACAGTTAGGTTTTCCAGCAGAAGGACGAACCATCACTTGGCTGGGTAGCAGGGGTCTCCCATGGACAGGTGGTCCCCCTTCGCCATTAAACAAGCCAAGCTTAGGGGCCAGCCCAAAATTAGTATTACATCAGCGGGGGGCAATGATGTAGGGGCGCTGCCCTATGAGGGAGCTGATAAAAATATAGCAGAGACTGCTTACGTCTCTGTCGTTTTTAAGTGGCCCCATCTTTAATATGGTCAAATTATCCCAAGGCAGAATGGCGGGGGGCAGGTCGACACAGGCAATAGAAAAAGTTAGAATAAAAAATCAACAGGGCTATATCGAAGTTTGTCCAATTGACGGTGGGATTGCAGTTATGCACATCGACTTAGAACCCGACAGCTCTCTTTTTTCGGTACCACCGACGTGTACACTTAATGAAGTGGTCTATATCTCTTCAACCTTAAATTACAAGAGGCACTGGAAAGGGCCGCTGAGTGTATTGGCGTACCGTGCGGGGGTGAGGTGTCCAGCCCCGACGGTGTGCTGGATCCTTGCCAGTCTGCAAACAGTTAGAGCATTGGAAAACACTGGTTGCAGTCCTGGTCTAACTCCTAAGGTGGGTGGCCAGTGGTTTTTGGTCTGTTTTGTTATTAGTCAACGGTGAGGGGAGTTCATGTGGCGGAGTTGTGGAGTTATTGCTTGCCGAGCAGGTTGTCCGGCTGGCTGGCATCGTGCTAAATGAAGGGCGGACTGGCACGGATCTTAAAATGAATATGTTAACAATGTTATGTAATTTATACAGTTATGTTTTTTGATATTACGATATGTGTTCTTGTTTGAATTTAATAAGAAAGATGTATGAAATGTACAATAAACTGTGACCTTTATCCAAATTAATGGAGTCTGTCTTTTTTAAGGAAAGGAAAAGGTAGGAAAAAGAGAGGGGGGTTAGGAGGGGAAAGTGGGGTGTATATTGTTAAGAATTAGGCAAAAGGACTTGGCCCTACTCGGTCAAAAAAACCCGGACCAAGCAGCTAGGGGAGGGGTAACATGACCGGGTGGGGCAGGACCATAGGGGTTTGTCAGTTTTTGGAGGCTAGTTAGGGATTGGTTAAGGAAGTTAGAAATAGGGGGAGCGAAAGGAACAGGCACCTTTCCCGCCGACAACTCAGGACGGACGGACCCCCCCTCCCGCCCTAATATCAGATAGTCAAGAAAGGTAACGAAGTGGGGGGGAGTAAAAGTCACAGTGGGTGTTTCAGAGCAGGAGGAATACGAGGTTACAAGAGTAATGGGGAAGGACGTGAATAATTAAGGCTATTGTCAGGGTTAATCCCTGGCCAAGTTGTCACAGCAAGCGGGATCCTTGCCAGTCTGCCAACAGTTAGAGGCAATTGGAAAACACTGGGTGCAGTCCTGGTCTAACTCCTAAGGTGGGTGGCCAGTGTTTTGGTCTGTTTTGTTAATTAGTCACGGTGAGGGGAGTTCATGTGGCGGAGTTGTGGAGTTATTGCTTGCCGAGCCAGGTTGTCCGGCTGGCTGGCATCGTGCTAAAATGGAAGGGCGGACTGGCACGGATCTTAAAATGAATAATGTTAACAATGTTATGTAATTTATACAGTTATGTTTTGATATAACGATATGTGTTCTTGTTTGAATTAATAAAGAAAAGATGTATGAATGTACAATAAAGCTGTGACCTTTATCCAAATTAATGGAGTCTGTCGTTTTTTAAGGAAAGGAAAAGGTAAGGAAAAAGAGAGGGGAAGGGTAGGGAGGGGAAAGTGGGGGGTATATTGTTAAGAAGTTAGGCAAAAGGACTTGGCCCTACCTCGGTCATGTACAGATCATTTTCGCTAACCCTCTAATGTATCATTTGCTAACCCTTGAAAGTTCGTTTGTTTTCGGTAACCCTCGAAAGTATCATTCAATTCGGTAACCCCGAATATAAATAGTTTTCGCTAACCTTTGAAAGTATCGTTCGTTTTTGGTAATCCTCAAAGTAATGTTCGATTTCGGTAACCCTCAGATTTATGGTTCTATTTACTCTGAACCTCGAAAGTATCGTTCGGTACCCCTCGAATTGGCCGTAACCCTCGAATGTAGCTTGCTCAAAACTCGACAATTGCCCACTCGTGTTTAAGTGTTTTAGTGATAGTGACAAGTTCCCCAGACCATTTCCCAGGTGCCACAGCCATTTACAGTAAGTTACCATTGTTTGTTTAGCTGTAACCCCCAGACTTTTGGAACTATCACTCCCCGTTGACTTTAATGGGTCCGAATTCAAACTTTTATTGAAGTTCGAGAGTTCGAAAACGAACCAAAGTTCGACCATCTCTACTTCTCACTGCCTATGCTTAAAGAAGTGAATATGTGCGCACAGTGAGGTAAGAGAGCAGCCTAACCCTAACTTATTTTATAAACTATCATCAATCATCATTCTCCTTCAAGAAACAATATATCAGAATTTTTAATGTCTTCTATAATAACCATAAAGATATTTTGTGTTTTGATTGCCTGACAACACGCTGTCAGAGTGGCCTACAAAGTTAAATTATTTTTGCTGCTGAATGCTTGTAAAGGTTCTCATTCTATTCTCAGGTCACATGTATATCTGTAATATTCATTCATTCATTCATGGTATATCTGTACTAACGTTCATCCAGGTCATGGTATAGCTGTAATATTCATTCATCCTGGTCATGGTATATCTGTAATTCATTCATCATCCAGGTCATGGTATACTAATCTGTAATATTCATTCAATCCAGGTCACGGTATATTCGGGATATTCATTCATCAGTCACGTAATCGGCGTAATATTCATTCATTCCAGGTCATGGTAATCTGTAATAATTTCCCCCATCTCCAGGTCATGGTACTGTAATTTCATGCATCCAGTTCATGTATAATCTGTACTAACGATTCACCAGGTCTGGTATAGCTGTAATATTCATTCATCCTGGTCATTGATATTTCTGTATGTTTCATTTCATCCAGTCCATGGTATATCCGTACTATTCATCCATCCAGGTTCATGGTATAATATCCTATATTCTTCATCCGGTCACGGATATCTGTAATATTCATTTCTCCAGGTCATGGTTATTGTAATATCACCCATCCAGGATCACCGTAATTCTGTATATGCAACTATCCATGTCAATGGTAATATCTGTAATATTCATTAATCCATGTCATGTTATTCTTAAATATTCATTCATCCAGGTCATGGATATCTGTAATTTCATCCATCCAGGTCCTGGTTATCTGTAAATCATCATTCATCCAGGTCAAACGGTATAATAATCTGTAATATTCATCCATCCAGGTCTGGTATATCACTGTAATATTCATACATCCAGGTCTGGTATAGAATCTGTAATATTCATTCATCCAGGTCATGGGATCTGTAATATACAATCCATTCCAGGCATTGGTATATCTGTGTAGATATTCAATCCTCCAGGTCATGGTAATAACTGTAATATTCATTCATCCAGGTCATGGATATTCTTATATTCATCCAATCCAGGTCATGAATAAAAAATATACGCATAGACTGCTTACGTCTCTGTTCAGTTTTTAAGGGCCTACTCTTAATATGGTCGGAAATTATCCCAAGGCAAGAAATGGCGGGGGGCAGGTCGACACAGGCAATAGAAAAAGTTAGAATAAAAATCAAAACAGGGCTATATCGAAGTTGGTCCAATTGAACGGTGGGATTGCAGTTATGCACATCGACTTAGAACACGACAGCTCTCTTTCTGTACCCGACGGTGTACACTTAATGAAGTGGGTCTAGATTCTCTCAACCTTAAATTACAAGGCACTGGAAAGGGCGCTGAGTGTATGGCGTACCGTGCGGGGGTGAGGTGTCCAGCCCCGACGGTGTGCGGATCCTTGCCAGTCTGCCAACAGTTAGAGGCAATTGGAAAACACTGGTGCAGTCCTGGTCTAACTCCTAAGGGGGTGGCCAGTGTTTTGGGTCTGTTTTGTTAATTAGTCAACGGTGAGGGGAGTTCATGTGGCGGAGTTGTGGAGTTTTGCTTGCCGAGCAGGTTGTCCGGCTGGCTGCATCGTGCTAAAAGGAAGGGCGGACTGGCACGGATCTTAAAATGAATATGTTAACAATGTTATGTAATTTATACAGTTAGGTTTTGATATTAACGATATGTGTTCTTGTTTGAATTAATAAGAAAAGATGTATGAAATGTACAATAGCTGTGACCTTTATCCAAATTAATGGAGTCTGTCGTTTTTTAGGAAAGGAAAAGGTAAGGAAAAAGAGAGGGAAGGTATGGGGAAAGTGGGGGGTATATTGTTAAGAAGTTAGGCAAAGGACTGCCCTACCTCGGTCAAGAAAACCCCCGTACCAAGCCACTAGGGAGGGGGTAACATGACCGGGTGGGGCAGGACCATGGGGTTGTCAGTTTTAGGAGGCTAGTTAGGGATTGGTTAAGGAAGTTAGAAATAGGGGGAGCGAAGAGAACAGGCACCTTTCCCGCCGACAACTCAGGACGGACGGACCCCACCCTCCCGCCCTAATATCAGATATCAAAAGGTAAGGAAGTGGGGGGGAGTAAAAAGTCACAGTGGGTTTTCAGAGCAGGGAGAATACGAGTTAACCAAGAGTAATGGGGAAGGACGTGAATATTAAGGCTTTTCAGGGTTAATCCTGGCCAAAGTTGTGCACAGCAAGGCGGGATCCCTTGCCGTCTGGCGCAAACAGTTAGAGTCAATTGGAAAACACTGGGTGCAGTTCCTGTCTAACTTCCTAAGGTGGTGGCCAGTGGTTTGGTCCTGTTTGTTAATTAGTCCAGGTGAGGGGAGTTCATGTGCGGGTTGGTGGAGTTATTGCTTGCCGAGCCAGGTTGTCCGGCTGCTGGCATCGTGCTAAAATGGAAGGGCGACTGGCACGGATCTTAAATGAATAATGTTAACAATGTTATGTAATTTATACAGTTATGTTTTGATATTAACGATATGTTTCTTGTTTGAATTAAAAGAAAAGATGTATAAATGTACAATAAAGCTGTGACCTTTATCCAATTAATGGAGTCTGTCGTTTTTAAGGAAAGGAAAAGGTAAGGAAAAGAGGGGGAAGGGTAGGGAAGGGGAAAGGGGGGGTTATTGTAGACATTAGGCAAAGACTTGGCCCTACCTCGGTCATGTACAGATCATTTTTCGCTAACCCTCTATGTATCATTTGCTACCCTTGAAAGTATCGTTGTTTTTCGGTAACCCTCGAAAGTATCATTCAATTTCGGTAACCCGCGAATAGATGGATAGTTTTCGCTAACCTTTGAAAGTACGTTCGTTTGGTAATCCTCTAAAGTAATGTTCGATTTCGGTAACCCTCAGATTTATGGTCTATTTACTCTGAACCTCGAAGTATCGTTCGACGCTACCCTCGAATTGGCCGTAACCCTCGAATGTAGCTTGCTCAAAACTCGAACATTGCCCACTCGTGTTTTAGTGTTTTAGTGATAGTGACAAGTTCCCCAGACCATTTCCTTCCCAGGTGCACAGCGCATTTACAGTAAGTTACCATTGTTGTTTAGCTGTAAATCCCCCAGACTTTTGGAACTATCACTCCCCGTTGACTTTAATGGGTCCGACATTCAAACTTTATTGAAAGTTCGAGAGTTCGAAAACGAACCAAAGTTCGACATCTCTACTTCTCTTACGCCTATGCTTAAAGAAGTGAATATGTGCGCACAGTGGAGGTAAGAGGCAGCCTAACCCTAACTTATTTTTAGAAACTATCACATCATCATTCTCCTTCAAAGAAACAATATATCAGAAATTTTTAATGTCTTCTATAATAACCATAAAGATATTTTGTGTTTTATTCCTGGACAACACGCTGTCAGAGTGGCCTACAAAGTTAGAAGATTATTTTTGCTGCTGAATGCTTGTAAAGGTTCTCATTCATTCAGGTCACATGGTATATCTGTAATATTCATCATTTCAGTTCATGGTATATCTGTACTAACGATTCATCCAGGCATGGTATAGCTGTATATTCATTCATCCTGGTCATGGTATATTCTGTAATATTCATTCTCCAGGTCCATGGTAATATCTGTAATATTCATCATCCAGGTCACGGTATATCTGTATATTCATTCATCCAGGTCACAGTATATCTGTAAATTCATCATCCAGTCATGGTATATCTGTAATATTCTGCATCCAGGTCATGGTATATCTGTAATATTCATCATCCTTCATGGTATATTTGTACTACGATTCCCCAGGTCAATGGTATAGCTGTAATATTCACATTCATCCTGGTCATGATATTCTGTAATGTTCATTCATCCACGTCATGGTATATCCGTAATATTCATCCATCCAGGTCATGGTAATCCGTCATATTCATTCATCCGGTCACGGTATATCGGTATATTCATTCATCAGTCATGGTATATCTGTAATATTCACCTCCAGGTCACAGTATATCTGTATATTCAACTATCCAGGTCATGGTATATCTGTAATATTCATTAATCCAGGTCAGTTATATCTGTAATATTCATATCGGTCATGGTCTAATTCGTAATATTCATCCATCCAGGTCCATGGATATCTGTAATATTCATTCATCCAGGTCACGTATATCTGTAATATTCATCATCCAGTCATGTATATCTGTAATATTCATACATCCACGGTCATGGTATATCTGTAATATCATTCATCCAGGTCATGGTATTGTAATATACATCCATCCAGGTCATGGTAATTATCGTAATATTCTTCATCCAGGTCATTGGTATATCTAATATCATTCATCCAGGTCATGGTAATATCGTAATATTCATCCATCCAGGTCATGAATAAAAAATATACGCGAGACGCTTACGTCTCTGGTCAGTTTTAAGGGGCCTAACTCTAATATGTCGGAAATTATCCCAAGGCAGAAATGGCGGGGGCAAGGTCGCACACAGGCAATAGAAAAAGTGAATAAAAAATCAACAGGGCTATATCGAAGTTGTCCCATTGAACGGTGGGGATTGCAGTTAGGCACATCGACTTAGAACACGACAGCTCTCTTTTCGGTACCGACGTGTACACTTAAATGAAGTGGTTAGATCTCTTTTTTTCAACCCTTAAATTACAGAGGCACTGGAAAGGTCCGCTGAGTATGGCCTACCGTGCGGGGGGTGAGGTGTCAGCCCCCTACGGTGTGGCGGGATCCTTGCCAGTCTGCCAACAGTTAGAGGCAATTGGAAAACACTGGGTGCAGTCCTGGTCTAACTCCTAAGGTGGGTGGCCATGGTTTTGGTCTGTTTTGTTAATTAGTCACGGTGAGGGGAGTTCAGTGTGGCGGAGTTTGTGGAGTTTTGCTTGCTTGCCGAGCCAGGTTGTCGGCTGGCGGCATCGGCTAAACATGGAAGGGCGTGAACTGGCAACGGATCTTAAAATGATATCATGTTATACCCTGTTTATGTAATTTATACAGTTCTGGTTTTTTGATATTACCGATATGTGTTCTTGTTTGAATTACTAAATAAAGATGTATGAATGTACATAACTGTGACCTTTTCCAAATTAAGATGGAGTCTGTCGTTTTTTAAGGAAGGAAAAGGAATGGAAAAAGAGAGGAAGTGGTGGTGGAGGGGAAACGTGGGTGGGTATATTTGTTAGAAGTTTGCAAAAGCGACCTTGGGCCCTACCTCTGGTCAAGAAAACCCCGGACTCAAGCCCGTCTAGGTGGAGGGGTAACTGACCGGGTGGGCATAGACCATAGGGGGTTTGGTCAGTTTTGTAGGAGCTATTGTTAGATTGGTTTACAGTAAGTTAGAAATAGGGGGAGCGAAGAGGAACAGGCCCTTTCCCCCGACACTCAGACGGACGGACCCCACACTCCCTCGCCTAATACAGATAGTCAAGAAGGTAACTAAGTGGGGGGAGTAAAAGGTCACAGTGGGTTGTTTTCAGAGCAGAGAATACGGGTTACTCAGAGTATGGGAGGACGTGAATATTAAGCTATTGTCAGGGTTAATCCTGCCAAAGTTGTTCACAGCAAGCGGAATCCTTGCCATTACTGCCAAACGTTAGAGGCAATTGGAAAACACTGGTTGCAGTCCTGGTTAACTCCTAAGGTGGGTGGCCAGTGGGTTTGGTGGCTGTTTGTTAATTAGTCACGGTGAGGGTGAGTTCATGTGCGGAGTTGTGGAGTATTTGCTTGCCTACCAGTTGTCCCGGCTGGCTGGCATCGTGCTAAAATGGAAGGCGACTGGCCGGATCTTAAATGAATAATGTTAACAAATGTTATTTAAGTTATACGTTTAATGTTTTATTGTATACGATATGTGGGTTCTTGTTGAAAATAAATGAAAGCTGTTGAATGTACCTAAAGCTGTGACCTTTATGCCAAATTAATGAGTCTGTCGGTTTTTAAGAAAGGAAAAGGTAAGGAAAGAGAGGGGAGGTAGGAAGGGAAAGTGGGGGTATATTGGTTAAGATTAGGCAAAAGGACTTGGCCCTACCTCAGTCATGTACAGATCATTTTCGCTACCCTCTAATGTCATCTTTGCTCAACCTTGAAAGTATCGTTTGTGTTTCGGTATACCTCGAAGTATCATTCAATTCGTACCCCGCGAATACGTAGATGTTTTTCCGCTAACCTTTGAAAATGTATCGTTTCTTTTTGGTATCCTCTACAAGTAAAGATGTTCTGATTTCGGTAACCCTCAAGATTTATGGTCTATTACTTCTGACCTGCGAAGTATCGTCGGAGGCGACCCCACGATTGGCCGTACACCCTCGATGTACTTCTCAAAACTCGACAATTGCCCACTCGTGGTTTAAGTGTTTTAGTGATAGTGAACAGTTCCCCAGACCATTTCCAGGTGCCACACCATTTACAGTAAGTACCATTGTTTTTTAGCTGTAACATCCCCAGACTTTTGAACTTATCACTCCCGTTGACTTACTGGGTTCCGAATTCAACACTTTATTGAAGTTCCGAGAGTTCGAAAACGAACCAAAGTTCGACCCTCTCGTACTTCTACTGGCCTATGCGTAAAGAAGTGAATATGTGCGACTGGAGGAAGAGAGCAGCCTAACCCTAACTATTTTTAAGAAACTATCATCATCATCATTCTCCTTCAGAACAATATATCAGAAATTTTTAATGTCTTCATTAATAACACAAATGATATTTTGGTGTTTTTGATTCCTGGAAACACCGCTGTCAGTGGCCTACAAAGTTAGAAGATTATTTTTGCTGCTGGAATGCTTGTAATTCTCATTCATTCAGGTCACATGGTCATAATCTGTAATATTCAGTATACTTCAGTTCATGTATATCTGTACTACGATTTCATCCAGGCAATGGTATAGCTTAATATTCACTCATCCTGGTCTGGTTAGTCTGTAACTATTCATTCTATCAGGTCTGGTAATCTGTCATATTCATTTCATCCAGTCACGGTATATCTGTAATATTCATTCATCCAGGTCAACAGTATAATCTGGTACATATTCATTCACTCCAGGTCATGTTATCTGTAATATTCATGCCATCCAGGTTCATTGGTATATCTGTAAATACTTCATGCATCCGTTCATGGGTAGTCTGCCTAACATTTCATCAGCCAGTTCATGGTATAGCTGTCATCTTTCATTCATCCTGGTCTGATATTTCTGTACTTTGCATTCATCACTGCATGGTATATCCTCATATTCAATCCATCCAGGTCATGTATTCCTAATATCATTCATCGGTCACGGTATATCTGTACTATTCATATTCATCCAGGTTCATGGTATATCTGTCATATTCACCCTCAGGTCCCAGTATATCTGTAATATTCAACATCCTGTCATGGTATATCTGTAATATTCATTAAGCCCGGTCATGTTAATATCTGTAATATTCATTCACCATGGCATGTATTCTGTAATATTCATCCCATCCAGGTCATGGTATATCTGTACTATCATTCATCCAGGTCACGGTATATCTTGTAATAATTCATCCATCCATGTCATGGTATCTCTGTAATAATTCTACATCCAGGTCATGGTAATATCTGTAATATTCATTCATCCAGGTCCATGGTTATCTGTATATACATACCATACAGGTCTGGTATATCTGTAATGATTCCTTCATCCGGTCTGGTATAGTCTGTAATATTCAGTCATACCAGGTCATGGTAATATCTGTATATTCATACCCATCCAGGTCATGGTCATATCTGTAATATTCATCTCATCCAGGTCATGGTATACTGTCATATTCATTCATCCCCAGGTCATGGTATATCTGTAATATTTTATTCATCCAGGTCATTGTATATCTGTAATATTTTATTATCCAGGTCACGGTATATCTGTAATATTCATTCTCCAGGTCATGGTATATCTCTTTAATATTCATCTCCATCAGGTCATGGTATATCTGTAATATTCATCCATCCAGATCATGGTAATGGGATCTCGCAGTTTCATCCATTGTGACCACCTTTACATGGATAAGTGTGAAAAACAGATACTTAATACCTTTAAGGTCATAGCCCCATCCACTGGCTCAGATATGTGGATGACACGTGGTTAAAATCCACCAGAAGGAAGTACAAGCCTTCACAGAACACAGTCAATGCTGTAGACATGAGGGGCATCAACAGGGGAAAGAGGTACAAAACAACAAACTGGCTTTCTTGGCCTGCTGGGTAGAAGTTAGGAACATGGTAAAAGGGAGTAGAGGTTTTTTACAGAAACCCAACCCACACAACCATATGTGTTTTTGACTCCACCACCTTTAGATCACAACATGCTTGTCATCAGAACCTGCAACACAGATCCGGAATATCCACTAGCAAAGAGGCGAGGCTAAGAATTAACCAAATCCCCCCCAGAGGAGCCCTTGTGGAGCTTGTGGATATCCAGAACTGGGCCTTTGGTCAAGAGAAGTAGAAGGAAAGAACGAACCAAATACCAACAGTGAAGGGAAAATCAAGACAGGAGAAAGAACGGGTCATCTCATATGTAGCAGGGGATCTCCTCGAAATTCAGAAGAATTTTCAAAAACACCATATCCCCTGTCTGCTTTAAACCGAACAAACACACGGAGGCCGCAATTGTACTCCGAAAGACCAATTACCCCAACACAGCGAAAAGCGACAATCATATACGCAGTGCAGTGGCAGTGAGATGCTCTGATGTTGTGGCGGAGACCAAACAAACACAACTGCAATCAAACGTATGGCCCCGCACAGAAAGCCAATTCCTCGGGTCAGACCTCAGCGTGTACCTGCATCTTAAGGATAAAGGACATACCTACTCTGGGCATTCTATAACACCCTCTTAGCCACTATGTCAATCACGCCCTTAACACCTGGCCTGTGGATAGTGCTAATTGGGACTTTCCAGGGTCCAAATCATTTGCACAGATTCGTGTATAAGTCCATTCTGATTGAGAAAGCATTTCGATGACGACGAAACGTCTTCAAGAACTAAACTAAGTCCAGTTATCTAATTGAATACAAATTATCTTGCCTGCTGAAGGTGATTGAACCATTTTAAGGGTCAAACTGGTGCTAGTAATTTTTTTGTTAATTCTGTTCCCCATGGTAGCAGAGCTCTGTGTCCCAAATGGCTGAATTTCCTATTCCTGACTGACAGGGACATTTCTTCTAAACAGTAAATAACAAATAAAGTTCTTGTGGATTTGCTACATAGATTATCATTGCGACGTTCCTCTTCTTGCTGTTTTAAACGAAGTTAGTGGTGATAAAACTTTGTTTAACATACCTGTGCTCTATGTACGGTATCACTTTGTACCATCTACAAACAATGTGAAATTCTCACCTGTGATTCTCAGGTAAATCTCTACTTATGATACAGCTACAACCGCTATTGAGAGCTATTTCAATGTCCGGTAGTAAGACATCATTACGTGCTTTAAGCTTTGGAAGTTTCTCTTTGCTTCCTCCTTTTCTCTTCCTTCTCTTTCTTTTTCTCGCTCCCAGGCTCCTAACTCCGTTTACAGCTTTTCATAAATGGTAGGGGCAAGAACCTTTTTAGATAAAGGTCTTTTTCTAATTTTTTTTTTTCTGGTAAATGTGAATTGCTGAATAAGTAGAATGTTTCACGATCTAAAAACGGCAAATCAGGATTTTTTGGGTGTCATGTAATGGGTGTGTGCAACCAGGGTGATGAGCACTCCAGTTCCTGCTTCTCACCTAAAAGGTAACGAAACTGGAGATCCCATTCCGCCAGCAAGTCCGCAGTTTAAATGTACTTCCAAAAATCGAATTCCAATTTGAACCCCATAGAAACTGATGTGCTTTGATTTATTTTCCTGCATTTTCAACCTTTTTGAGACAGTGAATTTTTGCTATTGTTTTTTAAATTTGCTAAATTCCCCTATTTCTCTGGATCTGAAGTCCAATTCGAAACTTGTTTCTACTCACATGTTGTGTGACTATCTCCACTATGCCCTATTTTATAAAGGTGGTATCACTTATGGGGGATTGTATGCTCGCCTATACAGTACCATTGCAGTAGTAATACATTATATTGTTAGCCAAGCAGTCATAATGTAACGACCCTGTGATGTCTATTTACTGCCGTGGCCATACATTAACCATAACCCGTGGTACCGAGTTTCCGATATGCTGGTAGTAAATATTCCCCCTAATGCTAGAGATGAAATATTCATTAAGAAGGAGGCCGTGCGCTGTAACCACTTTGGGCTTTCACCAATCCTGGTCACGATCCATATTTAGAACGACACTTTTTGCGATACGGGTCTTTACAGATAATTAAAACAATCGTTACTGCCACATGGTATTCTACGACAAACATTCATTCATTAATTAACATTCGCCATTAATTTATACATTCTGGCCATACATTTTACGCTCGACTGTCGTCATACATAAGGCGCGGTATCTCTAACTTGCGATACTACCCGTTTATACATATAGCCCTTGGGAGATATGAGTAGGATTTCCTACCTACCTGGGGGATAAACTTACCCTGGAATAAAAACCCAATGTTGCCCTTTTTAAATGTGGAAGTTTAGCATTTTGCTACAAATATAAAATACTGTTTAAAGAAAAAAAAAAGCCCATCAATCTGCTTGTAAATAACTATGGTTAGAAAGAACTTTCTATCTAAACACTAAATGTTTTAAACGCGTGTAAGTTTCGTTTAGATGAGATGAGATGAGTCAATGGGAGATGGCTTTTCGATAACCATTATCACATAACAATATCGCCTATTGGGATAATCGGTTTAAAATAGCCGGTACCAAATTATCAATATATTATCATTAATGGTAATTTCCAGCCTTGGAATAAATTTTGCTATAACATCCCCCTGTCCCTCCAGCCCAAACCGCTATATTTATTTTTATAGAAATTGCCCCAAACTTAACTTCCGCTCCCCTCTTCCTCCCCGCGCTGCCGGCAGTCGCTCTGTGAATTGGCTGGAGCGCAGCCAATCCCGGACGCGTGCTGGGCGTCATTCAGTGCGCGGAGGAAAGAGGGAGTAGTAATGTTTGGGGCCCTTTCTAATAAAATAAACATAGCGGTTGGGCTGGGACAGGGGGATTGTTATAGCAAAAGGGTTTTACACTAGGGGAAGGAATGCTGAGAGGGAGGAGAGGGAAGGGAGGGAGGGGGGAGAGGTCTGCAATACAAGGCAAACTTCTCCCGGAGGCCAGATAGGAGGCAGAGTTCTTATATGGACCTGCTATCCTCCGGTGGCAGTTTTGGGACTTTGGGGGCGGACTACAGAGAACATATGGAGCTGGATGTGAGGTAAGGATTTTATTACACTACCCAATGGGGCCCGTAGTGGGGGGGGGGATATATTGTTGGGGTGGACATGCCCTTTATATTGATAGTTGGAAAGTTCATTATAGGATATTTTAATAATTGGTTTCCAATATTCGATAATCGTTTATTGAATAAGTCAGATAGAATCAATCCTACATACGTGCTCACCCATATCTCCGTTTCGTCCCTGCGACCAATCACTAAAGGTGAAGAAATCTTAAGAATTGCGATCCTGGCAGTTCCCCATACAGTATTATTATACCACCATTATCAATTGTGTAAAGATCAGTTGATTAATCCTAAACATGTAGTCCCTTATCGTTATTGAATATACGCATCCGAATGTTTATGGTTTTCAAAGTTCCAAACCACAGTTGAACATGTTCGCAACTCACCCAAACCCGAACCCATCCTACTAAAAACTGATTTCAAATATAACATCCAACTATTTATATACATCCAGATCAAAAACACACTGAATCCTAGTAACAGAGAGGATTACCTATCGGAGCCTTAGGCACAAAAAGCCGGCGCCCTGAATCCCACCCCTCACCATACAACAACATCCCAAACCACACCATTATTCACTATCGGGAGGAAAACATTATTATTAGGTTTGAAATGTAGAATGCAATAAAAAATGCCTGGTAGTTAATATTATTATAACCTACGCCCTGTAGTGGATTTTTATAGGAGGAACTGTAGATTATAAGTCTTTAATCTTACGTTTCCAGAGGAAAGGAAACCAGAAGACAACAAAGGGGTAGGTTAAAGAATAATGCACCCGAACTGTAACTACTAAGGATATTAGGAAGTCACCTTGAGTAACCGGTTGGTCCTGTATAAAAGGTACTCGGCCTGCGGCCAAGTCGTAAACTTTTATTGTTCACGGAACTCCTCGGTGACTTCTAATATCCTTATATTTACAGTTGGGGTCATTATCCCCTATAATATAATAATAATAATACTATTAACTTTACCGTGGGGATTCAGGTACTATTTTAAAATCTGATTTGCTGCAAATTTAGAGACTGCAGTCGGGGACACATTGCAAGCCTCCCTGTAACCACTGCGTTTTCCACTGTTGCGTGATGGTAAATCCAGCCCTGCACTAAGGCATTGTTAACCTAATTTTAGAAATGTACCATACAGAGGGCGTTTGTTTCCCCAAGTCGAGAAACGACATGGAAAACTACAGTAGTCCATTGGTTGTTCTTTTGTAGTAACCACTGTAATTGGTGGAACATTTCTTCATAAGACTTCAAGGATATTTCCATCCTAAACAAAATAAGGGGGTTACGGAGCTATGTCTTACCTCCCGTTCTTCAACAATTCCGACATGAGCATGGGAGAAGGAAAGCAAATGGTATCCTGATTTTGCTCCTCCGCTCTTATACGACGGTGCCAACCAATTCCTGTTTCAATTACAATTTACCTACATGCACATCTCATGCATGTATATTGTAAGGAGTGTTTGCTTCTTCTCTCCTGCTTGGTTGGATGGAGAACCCTTTAGTCTGATAACATGCTTGGCCCACTTGCATTGATGAGAAGAGGAAGCCAATGGCTTCCTCCATGAGTCACCTAAAATTTTAATATTTTGAAAACATAATCCTAATCACGTAGTTGATTGACCGCCCTTTCAACCTTCACCGTAAGACAATAATCATGCGCGTTCAAAAATGCTTTAGGCAGCTGGTGGAAGGCTTTACAATAATTCTCTTCCTGTATATGAATCTAACAATCCTTCCATAGGTGAAATAAATATTTACAGGATGTAATAAAAAGTTTCTTAGTGGTCAAAATGTGCTAATTTTGCCGAACCATCAGATCTTATTTACACTAGACATTACCTATTATGTTTAAGCAGGTAGAAGCCCAGAGTGCACCATTAGTTGTAACAAGGCCATATCCCCTCCTCCATGGCCAGAGTCCCTCTTAGTGACTAATGCCATAGCCCCCCTCCTCCTTCCCCAAGGCCAGATCCACCCTCTAATGTCCAAGGCCTATATTGTTAAGAAGTTAGGCAAAAGGACTTGGCCCTACCTCGGTCAAGAAAAACCCCGGACCAAGCCAGCTAGGGGAGGGGTAACATGACCGGGTGGGGCAGGACCATAGGGGGTTGGTCAGTTTGTAGGAGGCTAGTTAGGGATTGGTTAAGGAAGTTAGAAATAGGGGGAGCGAAGAGGAACAGGCACCTTTCCCGCCGACAACTCAGGACGGACGGACCCCACCCTCCCGCCCTAATATCAGATAGTCAAGAAAGGTAACGGAAGTGGGGGGGAGTAAAAAGGTCACAGTGGGTGTTTCAGAGCAGGAGGAATACGAGGTTAACCAAGAGTAATGGGGAAGGACGTGAATAATTAAGGCTATTGTCAGGGTTAATCCCTGGCCAAAGTTGTCACAGCAAGGCGGGATCCTTGCCAGTCTGCCAAACAGTTAGAGGCAATTGGAAAACTGTAATATTCATCCATGCAGGTCACGGTATATCTGTAATATTCATTTATCCAGGTCATGGTATATCTGTAATATTCATCCATCCAGGTCACGGTATATCTGTAATATTCATTCATCCAGGTCATGGTATATCTGTAATATTCATCCATCCAGGTCATGGTATATCTGTAATATTCATTCATCCAGGTCATGGTATATCTGTAATATTCATTCATCCAGGTCATGGTATATCTGTAATATTCATTCATCCAGGTCATGGTATATCTGTAATATTCATCCATGCAGGTCACGGTATATCTGTAATATTCATTTATCCAGGTCATGGTATATCTGTAATATTCATCCATCCAGGTCATGGTATATCTGTAATATTCATTCATCCAGGTCACGGTATATCTGTAATATTCATTCATCCAGGTCACAGTATATCTGTAATATCTGTAATATTCATTCATCCAGGTCATGGTATATCTGTAATATTCACCCATCCAGGTCACAGTATATCTGTAATATTCAACTATCCAGGTCATGGTATATCTGTAATATTCATTAATCCAGGTCATGTTATATCTGTAATATTCATTCATCCAGGTCATGGTATATCTGTAATATAGACTCTCACTTTTTATAGTGTTTCCCCCAACACACCTCCAAAGTCTGATTGGTCGAGATACAATCCTAAATTTGATTGGATCTGGATTCTAGGACAAATCAGATCTGGGGGTGGGTTTAATAGGCACTCAAATAGTGAATGTTCAGTAAGGGGTCCTGTTTTCAGTTTAGCAGTTATATGAAATGTTATGTCTTTGTATAAGGTATGTATGGGATATAAGCTCTATTGAGTGATTCTGGCTGGGTAGCTGAATGGGGAGCCCTTTAGTTCAGATTGCTCCGTTTAGTTCTCAGTATTTAGTTGTCTGTATCGAAGATAAAATTTCCAGGAAAAACAAAATCTGAGTTCCTCCGACTAAGTACATGCAGCAAATCTGAACCGAGTAACAGAGCTATTGATGTTTGAATATCTGGTTTCCAAATTGTTCACCAGAAATAATCTCCATTGATAGACAGAGGGATTGGATTTCAAACCAGTCCAGTGAGCACATGGTATATGAAAGGATATCAGAAACACATGCAGCAAAGCTGGCGTCTGAATATTCCAGTGATGTTAAAAGCCACCGGTCTGTAATAAAGCAGATCTGCTTGAAACAACAGTGTGTCCTATTCACGTGGATAATCTTGGTATCTCTCTGTCTCCCCTTCTTGTATATAAATAATATATCTTTAGCTAACAAGAAAGAGGTTATCTTACAAATATAACCTGATATATAAAATGAAGAGGTCTGAAATATTTACAATCTGTATATGTCGGTTACACGATAAACTGATTTAATCTGACACAAACATGCTGACTTGCACACAACAATATCAGATATGTGTTCTGATGACTATAGAAGAGGGAAAGGTTAATGTAAAATCCAGAATCCCAGGTGGGACTTGCAATCAGTCTGTTTTGCCTATTTAACTGATTCTGCATATGCAATTAATACATAGAGCAAGTGCTAGTTTAAACATAGCAAAACACCTGATGGTGGACATATTCATAGGACTACAAGAACCACTGCCCACTATAGGAAGAGAGAAATCAATGGCTCGCCCCATAAGAAACACAAAAAAATGAAAAATATCAGATAACTGCTCCAAAAAAAAAATGAAAGGCAGATGGCAAAAATACAAAGGATTCTAGCCGCTCTCTGCAATATAACTTTACGTCATTTTTGCACTGTAGATGGCCCGCCTTTAAATCAGTTTATTGTGTAATAATATAAAGATTTTAGTAACATATTTCAGACCTCTTCATTTAGAAGATCAGGTTTATATTTTGTTAAGATAACCTGCTTTATGTTAGCTACAAGATATATATTTATATTACAAGAAAGGGAAGAGACAGAGAGATAACAGAGTATCAGTGATGACGGGAACAACAGTTTTACAAGCAGAGCAGCTGCATTTATTACAGACTGGTTGCTTTACTACTGCAATATTCAGACTCAGCTTTTGCTGCATGTGTTTCTGATATCCCTTTCATTACCATGTGGATCTCTAGACTGGTTTGGAATTCCTAATCCCTCTGTTATATCAATGGAGTTATTCTGGTGAACAATTGGAACCAGATATTCCAAGACATCAATAGCTTGGTAACTCAGATTTGCTGTCAGGTACTTAGTCGGAGGGAAATCAGATTTGGTTTTCATGGAAATTTTATCTTAGATACAGACAAATAAAATACTGAGGACTAACTGAGAGCAATCTGAACTAAGGGATACCATTCAAGCACCCAGCCAGAAGCCACTCAAAAGCTATATCACAGTACATGACCTTAGACAAAGGGACATATACATTTCAGATGAAATGCTAACTGAAAAACAGGACCCCTTATCTGCCATGTCACTATTTGTAGGCTATTTAAACCCCCCAGAATCTGATTGGTCTAGAATCCAAGACCAATCACATTAGGATTGTATTCTGACCAATCAGATTGGAGGTGGTGGTTGGGAAACACTATAAAAAGTGTGGAGAGGTCTGAATTACAGCTTAGGATTGGGCTCAGCAGCATTACTGAATGTCATTGAATTGTGCTTAGATTAAGTTGCTGCATGGATGTGTACTCTGAATGGAAAAGCTCAATGAGCGAGCTTCAGCCAGGGTGTTTCCATTTATCTGTTATTGTACTGTTTTTGTTGACAAGCATCAAAAAAAACAGGTTAGTGTGAGATCTGATAAACCCTGAATACGGCATTGAAGAAATCTTCTCATTCCAACCTCTGGTTATTTGGCGGGACATGGGAAGGCATTCAGTGAATGAAAATAAAGAATATTACACAAGTAAAAAAGGAAATTGAATCAATATCAAATCAATGTTCTAAATTATCTGAACTTGAAATATGGTTTTGTTTCTCCTGGTCAAAACATTCTTACAAAACAGGTTTGCCCAACCCTACTGCAGATTGCATTGGACCACATTGGACCAGCATTTCCTATTAAAACACGCTCCACCAGTAGAAGAAAATCAGAATGGATTGTGGGAGATTTTAAAAAAAAAAATTGTATTTCACTTTTTACAATGACTGCTAAAATCAGTAACTGCTCAAAGAAATAACATTTAACTGGGGCCCCAAGTAAGTTAGGGGAGAGTTGGAGTTTCATCACAGCTCCCTTACACATCATGCAAAATAAGAGAAGGAGATACTTCTGGGAATTCTCTCAGCTGATGCGTTTTTTAAAATGGGAGAGTTAACAGCGAAATTAGTTACTAATGTGCCCACCGGGCAAACACAGAGGGTGAGTCTTTAAGATAGGCAGGATTCAGCTGACTTCAATGAATTTAGAACTTTGAAAGGTGATACAATGATTGTGGGGTAAATTCCAGACATATAACCAGATTCATTTTATAGCCAATTAAGAAGCCTTTCATGGAATGCTAATTGTTTTTTGGGTGAAGATTTACTAATTATGAGCATAGATGGACTTGCAATTGTACAGGCCATTGTAAAAAGTGAAATAGATTTTTTCCCTCTATTCTAATAAGTAAATCCCACAATCCATCTGATTTCTTCTACTGGTAGGAGAGTGTTCTAGGAACAGGGTGGTCCAATGAACAGGTAAAGTAGTGTTGGGCAAATCTGTTGTAAGGTGGATGGACCTAGAGCCCCCCCCCGCTCCAAAAAAACCAGATTGCCCAAGTTTATAGAGAATTTAGAAACAATGATGATATTGATGCAATTCCTTTTTCACTTGTGTAATAGTATTATTTTTCACTGAATTGCCTTCCCATGGGTGGCCCTCCAAAATAACCAGAGGTTGGAATGAGAATGTTTATTGCAATGGCCATATTCAGGGTTTAATCAGATACACCCTCACTCCGACTTTGCTGTGTCAACAAAAACGTGCAATCAACAAGAAGCAAATGGAAAACCACAACGGCTCAAGCCAGTCACTGAGCTTTTCAGTCAGGTACATAGACATACAGCAATTCATACTGCCAGCAGAGCTGCTGAGTCTATACTAAGCTGTAACCTCGAATCTCGCCCTTTTGATAGTATTCCCAAACACACCTCAAGTCTGATTGGTATAGATACAATCCGAAATCTGAAGGATCTTGGATCCTAGACAAATCAGATGTTGGGGGTGGGTTTCGGGGAGACCACTACAAAAGTGAATGTTCAGTAAGGAGAGCTAGATCAGTTTAGCTTTCATCATGAAATGTTAAATTTTGAAACTAAGGGGCATGTACTGGATATAAAACTATTGAGTGATCGGCTGAGTTAGCTTGAATGGGCAGCCCTTAGTTCAGATGGCTCCAGTTTAGTTTCAGTATTTGGCTGTCAGATCTAAGATAAAAAAAAAAAAAAAATGTACCACAAAAAAAACTATGATTATCCACCACTTAAGTACATAACAGGGGATCCAAGGAACAGAGATATGATGTATGGAATATCTGGTCAATAGGTCACCCGAATAATTCTCCAGTAATAGAACAGAGGAGATTGGATTGTAAACAAGTCTTGAGAGCAAAACATGGAATCAAAGGGATATCAGAAACACATGCAGCAAAGTGGTGTGAATAATGCAGGTAAAAGCAACCAGTCTGTAATAAATGCAGCTTGTTGTAAACAAAGTTGTGTCCTTCATTCCCACCGGATCATCTGGTATATCGCTGTCTCCCCCTTTCGTGTAATAAAATATATATCTTTATATAACAATAAAGCAGTTTATCTATTGCCAAATATAACCTGATATAAAAATGAGAAGGTCTGAAATATTTACTAAAATCTGTATGTGAAGTTACACAGATAAACTGATTCAATCGACATAAACATGTACTTGCCACACAAACAATATCAGATCATGTCGTTGATGACTATAGAAAGAGGGAACGGTTAATGTAAAATCCAGAATCCAGGTGGGATTGCAAATCAGATTGTTGCATGTTTAAACAGATTCTGCATGTTTAATTAATAAATAGAGCAAGTGCTATTTTAACCATTATGCAAACCCCTTCTGATTGGTGGACATATTCTCCAAGACTACAAGACACAATGCCCACTATGGGAGGAGAGAAATCAATGGCTGCCACATAAGAAACACCAAAATGGAAAATATCCAGATAACTGCTCCAAAAAAAAATAATGAAAGTATATAGGCAAAAATACACAGTATAGCACTCTCTGCAAAATCTTTAGGGGCATGTTTGCAGTGTAGTGCCCTTAATAGAAATCCCACCCAATATGAAGTTTATTGTTTACAAAGGTGTTATTTGAAAAATCAGAGCAGTTTAGATGTCAAGGGCATCTACAGTGCAAAAATGAACTCCTAAAGTATATTTGCAGAGAGCGCCCTATCCTGGGTACTTTTGCCATATACTTTCATTATTTTTTTGGAGCAGTTATCTGGATATTTTTTGTGTGTTTCTTTATGGGGCAGCCATGATTCGCTCATCCTATAGTGGGCCAGTGTGCTTGTAGTATATGGAGATTGTCCACCAATTCAGAAGGGGTTTGCATAATGGTTAAAATAGCACTTGCTCTTTTTATTAATTAAACATGCGAATCCGTTAAACATGCAAAACAGCTAATGTGCACGTCCCACCTGGGATTCTGGGATTTACAGAACCCTTTCCTTCTTATATAGTCATCAGAACACATGAGTCGATATTGTATAGGGCAAGTAGCATGTTGAGTCAGATTGAATCAGTTTATATGTGTAACTACACATACAGATTTAGTTAAATATTTCAGACCTTGTCAGTTATTAGATCAGGTTATTTGTAGATCTGATGGTTAGTTGTTAGTTAAAGATATATATTTATATACAAAGAAAGGGGGAGACAGAGAGATACCAGATTTATCCAGTGAATGAAAGGACACAACTGTTGTTACCAAGCAGAGCTGCATTTATTTACCAGACTGGGAGCTTTACACTGCAATTATCACACTCCAGCTTGCTGCATGTGTTTCTGAATCCCTTTCATTGACCATGTGGATCTCTAGACTGGTTGGAATCAAAATCCCTCTGTTCTATCCCCAATGGAGATTATTTCTGGTGAACCAATGGACCAGATATTCCACTCAGTCAATAGCTCTGGTACTCAGATTTGTTGTCAGGTACTTAGTAGGAGGAAATCAGAATTGTGTTTTCCTTCTGGAAAATTTTATCTTAGATACAGAAATAAAATACTGAAACTAAACTGAGAGCAATCTGAACTAAGGGTACCCATTCAGCTACCAGCAGAATCAATCTAATAAGCTATATCCCAGGACATACCTTAGTACAAGGGAAATAAACATTCGATTGAATGCTAAACCTGAAAACAGGACCCCTGTGCGAACAGGTCACTATTTGTAGTGCCATATTAAAACCACCCCCAAAAATCTGATGGTCTTAGAATCCACGATCCAATCAAATTTAGGATTGTACTTAGACCCATCAGACTTGGGAGGTGTGTTGGGAGGAAAACAATATAAAAAGTGAGGAAGCGTCTGAATTACAGCTTAGTATTGGACCTCAGCAGCTATACTGGCAGTCATATTGAATTTGCTTTAGATATAAGTGCGGCATTCTGTGACCTGACTGTAAAAAGCTCACTGAGCCTGGCTTCAGCCATGGTGGTTTCCAATTATTCTTGTTTGTGTTTACTGTTTTTGTCGACAAGTTAGTGCGCAGATCGATTAAACCTGAATAAGCATTGAAGAAATCTTCTCATTCCAACCTCTGGTTATTTGGAGGGACCCATGCATTCAGTTGAAAAAAGACTATAACAAGTGTAAAAAGGAATGCATCATATCAATAAATGTTCTACATTCTCTGAACTTGAAATATGGTTTGTTTCTCCTGGGTCACTTACAACAGATTTGCCCAACAATAATGCAGATGTAATGGGACCCATTGACCAGCATTTTCCTAGAAAAACACTTCTTTATGTCCCCACAAGTAGAAGAAAGAAAATCAGAAGGATGCGGGGTTAAAAAAATCTTATTCACTTTTTACAAATGACCTGTAATAATTCAGTAAAACTGCTCAAGAATAAACATTACTGAGGGGACACGTAAGATTAGGAGAGTTTTCATCACGCTACCTTACCATCATGCAATAAGAGAAGGAGACACTTCTGGGTAATTTCATCAGCTATGGTTAAAAAAATGGGAGGAGTTAACAGCTAATCTAATTAGTACTATGTGGCCCACGGGCAAAACAGAGGGTGGAGTCTTAAATATGCAGATTCAGCATGTACTTCACAAAGAATTTAGAACTTTGGCAAGGTGATTACAATGATTGTGGGTAAATTAGACATTATAACAGATCATTTTATAGCAAATTAAGAAGCCTTTCACTGAGGCTAATTGTTTTTTGGGTGAAGATTTCCTTTAAAGGAAAACAAAGAAAAGTTACTGTTCACAGTAACAAATAAAGCTATCACTGACACCATCCATGTACGCAACATGTATGAGAAAATAAAGTGGAGGGGAAGGAGATTAGAAAGTTTTAAAATATGATGATTAAAAAAATAAAAGCATTCCTCAAGATAATTCCAGTGCAATTAAATACTCCTGTGCACAATGGATTTCACAGAATAGTTTTTATTATTGGATATTGAAAGTCAGATTGCCCAGGAGTATTAAATTGCACATTTTATAAAAAAAAGTCCCCTGGAGGCACCTGGTAAAAAGTGTGCACATAGACTTACATATTCCTTTGTCAAAATAATTCCTTTTACTGGCAGTCATTGGCTGTGGTGTCAACTGTCACATCCATAACTGACATTTGCTAGAAGAATCAGAAAGATAAATAAACATGGATGTGCATTCAGGTTTTTACATATTTCAAACTCATTAAAAGGGCATGTCCACCCCCAAACTATGTTTTGCTGTGGGTGGGAAGCGCTACTGTGTACTTTTGCCAATATTTCAATTTTTTTGGAACAGTATCAAGTTATTTTCATTTTTGTGTTCTTTATGGGTTGTGGTAGCCATTGATTTTTTTTTTTCATCTCTCTATAGTGGCAGTGTGCTTGTAGGTCTATGGAGATATGTCCACCAATCAGATAGGGGTGGTGCAAATGGTTAAACTAGCACTGCTCTATTTATTAATTAAAACATGCAGAATCAGTTAAACATGCAAAACAACTGTTTGCAAGTCCCACCTGGGATTCTGGGATTTTACATTAAACCCTTTCCCTTCTTCTTAGTAATCAGAACTAAATGAGCGATATTGTGTGTTGCCAAGGAGCATGTGTGTTCAGTTTATCAATGGTATATATATATAGATAGAGATATATATATATAGAGATATATATATATAGATAGATACACACAGAAAATACGAGGCACTCAAAGGTCTGAAACTTTTGAATGGTACCCAGGCATTCCTTGCCTTGAATGGAGTGCTGATGCTGCTGTGTGCTTCTTAGTAAGACACAACACGTTGTTACAAGCGGAGCTGCAGTTATTACAGGACTGGTGGCTTTTACACTTGCAATTATTCACACTCAGCTTTGCTGCAGTGTTTCTGATAATCCCTTTGATTACCATGTGCTGGTCTAGATCTGGTTTGCAATCATTAGCCCTCTGTTTCCATTTAATGGAGATTATTTCTAGTTGAATTGTGGAACCAGATATTCCAATAAATCAATGCTCTGTTACTCAGATCTCCTGTTCAATTAATTTGAGTGCGGCCAGCAAACCTAAACTGTGACTGAATTTTTTTTAATATAGATACAGGAAAGCCAAATATTGATAACTAAAACTGAGAGCCATCTGAAATGAAAAGGGGCTGCCATGCAAGCTACCAGCCAGAAATATTCAATAAGCTTATATACCAGTACATGCCTCAGACAAAGATATAACATCTCAGATTGGAAATGAAAACTGAAACTAGGCTCTCCTTACGAACATTCACATTTGTAGTGACTCCTAAACCCCCCCCCAATATCTGATTGGTCCAAAGATCCAGATCCAATCAAGATTTAAGATTGTATCTAGACCAATCAGATTTTGGGGGTGTGTATGAGGCACTATAAAACAGCATGAAATCTTCACAGAAGTCAGTGGCCCAATCAAAGCAGTCAAAACTAGCAGGTCTTGCCTTTGGATTTAGGTAGAGATTTGCAAGTAGATGGATGGTTATTAGTTGGACTGCAGAAATGAAATTTTTTAGTCATGGGTTTATACCATGGTATTGTGTATAGAGCCCATAAACTGCACATACATGTTGCTATAACAGATAATAAATTGATAATAATAGTGTTTTGGTTTCAGAGCCTGATAAAATAGTTTTGACGAACCCAAGTGCCAAAGTAGTGCACTACTAGTTTCACCATTCTCTGACAAGCACTCTCAACAGCAGAGGGAGAGGGAATTGATAGGAAGGGGTTGTATATTGAAAAACATGCAGTGTACAATACAACCAGGTTGTAATGAATGCAAGCCTGCTCTTACATTTACTCTAAGGCATCCCCCAAATAATTGAGATGATCTGATAACTAAACATATATCCTCTTTACAATATAAGCTTATTATCAAATATAAAAAAAATATGCTAACAAATGAAATGTGTTCTCTATTGCCCCAGGCACATAGGCCAGGACAAAAAAAACCACTTGGACCCTCATTATGAGAAAATGAATGTGGCACTAAAGCGTTTACTATGTATTTATCAAGTAACGCTTTTTGAGTTGCACGATTCCCGTAGCAGGACAAGGACAGATGTGTAAAAAGACCTTTCAAATGCGGCAACAAAAATCAAAGGTTATTGCAAGCACTTCTGCAAAAGTTCTACAAGGTAGAAAAGGGGAACTATATGGAAAAAAAACATGTTATCTTAGATATCCAATCCGAAAACTATCCTTGAGTGTGCAGATTGCTAGAACTAGAATGTTCATTGAAATCAAGTGAAATGGCATGATGGGAACATTCCCTTTTCCAATGCGCTCTTAGTGATTACTGAGCATGCTTGCCCTCATCTGAAACCTTGTGAGGAAACAGTACAGGCGAAACCAAATGACACTAGAAATGGCTCCTACTCTTTAATTTTCTAGGCTTTCAACCAGACATCTGCAAGAGAACCATAAAGAGATGAGCAGTAAGGTAAGGGTTTTTAAAACACTGCACAGGGGGGGCCAGTAGAAGGTAAATTGGTTTTGGTTGGGTGGACATGCCCTTTAAAGTTTGGGGTTTGGGGGTGTGATTTGGTCCTGATGATAACAAATGACTAAGCTGCTATAGGTACCAGATATAAATTCCTCAACCCTACCCACGTCAATGAACACGAGAACATTAGAAAAATATCTGTGGTATTAAATTAGGATCACTTGACTTGAAATGTAGTTCTTGAGACGTTCGCTAGTCATCCGACTGGCTTTATCAATTCAGAATGATTGTCGGGATTATGAATAGGAAAGTCTTCAAGAACTACATTTCAAAGTCCAGTGATCTATTGAATACAACAGCTATTAACAATGACCTGGATGAATGAGAACCTGTCAACAAGCATAGAACAATAGAAGTCAAACTAAAAGTTAAACAATTAGGCTGGCGACACCACAGACGATATTTTCGGGGCGACACGAACGTATCGGCATTTTAGGTCGGTCGGACAAAATATTTCCTGCCAGAACGCACGAACGGACGTGGTCGGAAAATCCCGATCATCGTGCGGTGTCTCTATGGGAACACGGCAATGCCGACAAACGAAACTCACGTCTAAAAACCCATGCGAACCGATAATATATTGGATAGCGTGAGTACACTGACTTGGGCATATTGCATCGCGCCAAACGGAGTGGCAGTCAGGCGTATGATTGAAAACCATTCCATGAAGAAACCAACTTAATAAAACTGTTTTGAACGAATGAGAGTCTTCTATACATTGTTAAGAAAAGGTGTTTTTTGCTCACCTCTGTAGTTTCTATACAATAGCCAATTAGAACTTTTTCCAACCGGAGGCGCCACGTGGTTTTCATTTACGATCCGAAAACATGTTCAAAATTAAAACCTGTTGGCAGAAGAAATGGCCTGCATACTGTATGTGTTCCTCGGTTTGTTTGAATAAAATCTAAAGGTATATTATCGTTACAAGTGGGCGACAGGGGAAGTGAGACCCAGATTACACTGAGCCAGTGGTGCCACCCATTATGTTTTGATTGGACTAAGATGTATAAGCCAGTGTGGCTTCCTAATTGCAGATTATGTAAAGGTTGATGTAATATTTCCCATTCGGGGATAAAAATGGAGTTAACGCCAAACTTCTTGGGAGCGTGAATTTAAAGCGTGCTATACCTCCTCTCCATTCTTACCTGCCCTAGTTATCGTGATTGCAGTTACACACGCTAAGTGTGTCCAATGACTTTTTAGGGTTAAAAATCCAAATCTGGCGGAAATTATGATGTTCATAGTGACATCACAAAGAAAGAACCACAAAACATAAACACTATTAATATAATAAGAAGTCGCACCAAGTGCAAAGCTTTTTTTGGGTAAATATTTGATATACTGTGCAAATATTATGAGTCATGTGATGTCATAGTAACATAAACGACAAATGCACCCAGGGACAAATTTAAAACACTGATTAAAAAGATATGGAATAAGAAGTCAAGTCACACCAGTTTGTGCAATGCTTTTTAGGGTCCACAAAATTCAATTCTGTTACAAAATTATGGCGGCATGCTTACAAATCTTTTAAAAAACAATTAAAGGGAATGTCCACCCCCAAAACTATAACCCCCCCCCCCCCACACACACACATACTGGCCCACTCTGTAGTGTATAAAAATTGATTAACTACACCCAGCTCCAAATGGTTCTCTTGCATTCCCCCCCACCCCCCCACCCCCCCCCCAAGTCTGAAAAAAATGGCAACCAGGGAGGATAGCAGAGTCATATAGGAATCTGCCTCCCTGTTCTCGCCCGGGAGAATTTGGTCCTGTGGACGCAGGACTAACCCCCTCCCTCTACCCCCGTTTGGCGAAGCCCCCCTACCATAAAAGCATTTGACCATTTGTAGGTTGTCATTCCCCAGCCCCCCCACCGCGTTATTACATTTTCCAGAGACTCCCCCGATAGTAGTAACCTACCTTTTCCCACGGTGGTGTTATGAAACTCGCCTGCAGCCGCGTCAGTGATTGGCTGCTCTCAGGGCTAATCAGGGACGTGGCTTGCCGGTCCCGCCCTGCTTGCAGTTCAGTGCAAGCAGAGGGCCAGGATTGTGTGACGGGGAAAAGGGAAAGAGGTAAGGTAAGTAACATCGGTAGCACCTTTCTGGAAAATCAATAATGCGGTTAGGGCTGGGGGAAGGTGCCCTACCACATCTAAAACATTTTTTTAAAGGGTGGACATGCCCTTTAAAAGATTTACAGGGAGATGCAATATTCTATTCTATACAAAGTTATGATGTAATGCTGATGTCATAGTGACATCACTAAAACATGCACTATTAAAGATTTAGAATAAGAAATCACACCTAGTGCAATGTACAGAATACAGTATAGTATAGAATACAGAATAAAAATATGCACCATATTTTGCAAATCTAAATCCGTGCAAAATTATGTCATGCTGATGTCATAGTGACATCACATAAAATGCACTTATACTTATTTGAACACTATAAAAACATATAGAATAAGAAACCACACCAAGTTTGATGCTTTTTAGTGTCAAAATATAAATCTGTGCAAAACTATGGTATCATGCTGATGTCTTGGTGACATCACAAAAAAATGCACCCAGACTCATTTGAACACTATAAAAACACTATAAGAAACAACACCAAGTTGATGCTTTAGGGTCTATTAGGGCTAGCCCCACCCTGCGGCGATTTTTTCTGCGTTGAGTTTTTTTTTTTTTTTTTAAATCGTGGACCATACGGCAACGCACCAAAAATGTGTGTTTTTCTGGTGCGATGCGATTGCGATTTGCGTTCGCATTTTAAATCGCCAATCGCCATGCGTTTTTTCCAATACTTAATGAAAAATGCATGTGCAAACGCAACGAAATCGCACATGAAGTCGCATGCGATTCCGTGGGTGATTGCATTTGCGTTGAAGTGTGGCCATGCTCTAACATTGATTTCAGTGTAGCCATAACGCAAGTAATTTTTAAGAAATTCATTCCGCACAACAGCCAGTACTTAGATTTCTTATGTATTCGGGGTCTTAAAGGGACAAAGGGGACCAACTCCTAGTTGCGCTGTATTGTATGCATGTATCAGGGTTAACTTAGCTATACTTCACGGTTTTAACAGGTGCCCCTACATGTTTCCACTGTCAGGCAACCCCCTGACCCTCTCGAGAGGTACACGACTAAGAAATACATTGCACAGAGCTGTCTTAGATCAAGTTACTTCCTTATCCTCCAATTCTTCCTCCAACATACCCCTTAAATAGGGACACTATAGAGAAATACATTGCACATGAGCTGTGCTACGATTAGTTCACTCCTTATACTCCCCCTCCAGCCTGTACTGTATGTTTTTTATAAATACAGATAAAACAAAAAAACAAATCTCCCTACCTTCCAACATTCCCCTTTAATAAGGTTCACTGAGAGAAAGCATTGCACAGAGCTGTGCTGAGATAAGGTTCAATTTATGCTTCCCACTACAGGTTCTTGCCACCCAGTGTTGTCATAATAAAGAAATAAACCCAGCACACCCTTCTACCCTCTAACATTACCCTTTAGAGAGCTAGAGACATTTTACAATACAACACTGATACTAGGGAAAGTTTAATCGCTGAATATATCTTCACCACCCACACTTTGCAATTTGACTATTGATGCATTTAATATCTACTGGAATGAGGGTGGAAATCACACAGCTGCAAAAATGTAATAAAGGTACTGGCAGGCAGAGGAAAATGTCAGCTTCAGCTTTAAGGAAAAACAGATCTGAAAATGAGACTCATACGAATAACTATCGAAAACTAGTTAGTTTTTCCAGACTCGCGGCTTTTTGGCTGTATTCACAATTATCATAAATTTTGATAATTATTGAATGTACGTCCCGTTCGCTAACCCTAGAATGTATCGTTCACTAACCCTCGAAAGTAATGTCGTTTTTTCGGTAACCCGGAAAAGAAAAAACCCGGACCAAGCCAGCTAGGGGAGGGGGTGGTAAACATGACCGGGTGGGGCAGGACCATAGGGGGGTTGGTAAGTTTGTAGGAGGCTTGTTGGGATTGGTTAAGGAAGTTAGAAATAGGGGACGCGAAGAGGAACAGGGCACATTCCCGCCGCCAGACAAATAGGGACGGCGGACCACCCGCCAGGTCTGCGCTGGAAGGGGCTCTGGAATTCGCTTGAGGACGGGGCTTGTGAGATCGCGGAGAGGAATGGACCGGGCAGTGCTCCAAGGACCGACCACAGCGCAACTCCACTCCGACCGGCCCATGAGCGAGGAGAGCTCCCCCAGAGCGTCTGAGCCCATCCCCACCGGCGCGAGGCAGAGCGGAGGGAACGGAAAAGCCCCAGCCCGAAGCAGCAGCGAGGGGTCGTGCAGGGAAGGCCCATCGAGTGCGGCGGCCTTCCCCCTTCAGGGCCCGGAAGTACAAGAGGCCGGGAGGTTGAAGCCCCTGGGAACTCGGGACACAATTGCAGCCGCGATCGGAAGGGACCGGATATTCCGGAAAGGAAAGGGCCCGGCACCACGTGACCCAGCACAGAACGCGGCGGTGAGTACTACTCCTCCACGGGCAGACCGGCATAGCATGAGGGGAGGGAGTCTACAAGGCCTACTCTACCGTGCAGGGCTAATGGGAAGGAACGGGAGTAGGGTGCCCACACCACACCAGAAATGGTAGGCTGGAGAGTGGCCACAACCTCCTCAATTCCCAAAGGGAATGGGGGACAGGGAGGGGCAAATGACACCAGGGGGTATCCAGACATGGAGAACAGCTACTGGACAAGGGATGGGCAGCCTCACCAAGCACATCAGCGGATGGTATAGCGCCAGGTAAGCACCTTCTCTTTGCCTTTTTCTCCACAGAGCGAAGCCACAAGAACAGGACAGGCCTAGGGACACCGCCGACCTCTGGGGGTCGGACGTCGAACTGAAGCGGAGACACAGCTGATAAACGTTTCCAGGGACCAAGGCCACGGAGACAGCTCATTCCTCGGGGACAGGTACCCGCGTTCATACACTTGCACCCACACACGACCCATCAAACGCGATTGACATCTAGGAAAGGGGGAGGAAACATCGGATCAATAGTGTCAACACTAAGGCCAAATGATTTTTCAACTAGAAGGTAGCAACACAAGGAAAATCAAAGGGTAATATGGTCGGGAGCAGATTTAGGGATAACGCAAATTACGGCAAGGAATAGCAACCTTAGGGACGGAAATCAGGGATAGAAAGCCTTTGGGTTTACGCAGGGCGATAGGGCTACCAAACAGAAAACAAATCCGCCCAAGTCATAGGTAACGCAGTCAGGTCAGAGGGACTAGCCGTAGACAGCCAACCAAACCCCCCCTTCAGGGAGCAAGCCAACGAGGAAGCAATAGCAGAATTCGGCAAAAGGGGCATACCTACCTATGCTTTGAAGGCCCCTAGGGAGCATTTAAAAAGGAAGTCAAGGAAAAAAATATGTGTAACAAAGACTACATAGACATATTCTTTTCATTACTTCCGCTTTAGACAGGTTAAATCTAGAAAACTAGAGAGGAATAGGAGAAGCTAAAGAAAGAGGCAGACGAAGAAAAACGAACGCAGCAGGCTTAGACCAAGAACTTTTGGTAAATGGATGCAGGCATTTTACAATACTGGCCAGTGAATTGGGGGAGAAACACCCAAAACAAATGACCTCCTCCTTTTTGTTACCTAGACGGGAATATGGGAAGCACATAGGGGTATACGGGGGAAGGCTTGGCTTCGATAAGATGAATGAACCTTCCGGCCAAGCGTATGCCAGCTTAGAAAAGAGGGTTGGTTGGAAAACACAGAGGACCTAAGCCTATGGATGAGAAGCATGAACAACAAAAACTCCAAAAGGCTATGGCATGGTCCCCAAACCAGTCCTTTCGAGGGAAGCGAGGACATCCATGGCAACAGGGAAACACAGGCAAAAGAAAGGGTTTTTGTGGCCGTTCAACGACAGCCAAGCAAGTGGGGGGCATAGTGGACGTTTTAGAGACACGAATGCTCATTTGCTCCGGCCCGCATTCAGCGAATAGCTGCTTTTAGCGAGGAAGGTTTTAATAAACAACAGGGAAGGGACTTTGGAAAGGGACGGACGCCAGTGAAATTGAAAATAGAGGCGAGCGCCCTTGGCTAGGATAGGTACCCAGCTTAGAAAATCAAGCGATTACGCGACGGTTCTCTTAATGCTTCATACATTCCTTTCCAAGGCAATTCGGGCCCAGGATAGCCTCACCTAATCTAAAATCAGCCAAAAGAACATCCCACATGATTCATGAAAAATTAGAAAAAGGAAGTGCGCCTTAGGGCGCATTGGCAGGCCCATTCAAAAAGCCACCCATTCAAAAACTTAATAGTCCTCAAACCTAGGTTTAGTTACCAAAAAAGAAAACCGGCAAATACCAGAATGATTCACACTTAATATCCCCATGGTAAGTCGTTTGTGATGAGGAGATAGACAGCCGGCTACAGCGGTTTGTTACACCTCGTTTGGGACGAAGCAATCAAACTGTAGAACAGCAGGCCGAGGCGCCACTCATGGCAAAAAACTGATATCGAGGCCAGCGTTTCGGCTCCTGCCGGTTAACCCAGAATCACAACACACTGCTGGGATGTTACTTTAACGGCGGGGTTTTACGTCCGACAGAGCATTTACCGATGCGGTGGTCAGATATAATGTTGCTATTGAGCTGTTCAGACAGTTTAATGGCAAATGGGTTTATTAGGCATGGAGACAGGGATAAGGCGGTCATTACACTACCTGGACGAGTTATTCGTGGTAGGACCACCCAACTCGAACCGTGTGGGAATTTTACTGGAAAGCCTATCCGGCTGACAGCGCAATTCGGCATCCCCATTATCTCCCGAAAAAAAAAAAACACGGTTCGCCCCACCACTTGCAATAGTTTTCCTGGGAATAGAAATAGACACCATGGAGCGGGTATTATGTAGGCTCCCCAGGGACAAAAGGTGGCCAACCTAATTGTCACAATCAATGAAGTGCTGGCTTCCAAAAAAGTTACGTTTGCAGCACATTCAGCGGTTACGGGCAAGCTCAAACTTTGGCGTGTCGAGTAATGCCAATGGGCAGGGTCTTTTGCACGGAGGTGGCCATAGCAACATCAGGAATAAGAAGACCCAGCACCACTTCATAAGAGTCAACCAGAGCATCCCGAGCGGACTTAGACATATGGATTAAGTTCTTTAACTCATTCAAATGGCAAAAAAACCTATGGCAGGAAAACATAAAACAAGTCTAGAGGAGCTCCAGCTCTTCACTGATGACGCGGTTGGTTCGGTAGGTTTGGGGCATATTTTTCAAGGACGATGGTGTGAGCCCCAGGCAGACTAATGGCAGTCGGCAGCATGGTAAAAAATCTAAGCTTTCCTGGAGCTGTAGCTGTTTCCAATTTTAGTTGCAGGTAGAGCTCTGGGGAACCGACCTAAAGAATAAAGCAGTACTTTAATCGGATAAATCGTCAGTGGGGCAGGCGATAAATAATTGACCTATTCTTCTCCCCCAGTAATAGATCTATGCGTAGGTAGTGTGTAAGTTGCTTACGGGCTCGCTACTCTACTCATCTCTCTTCCCTCCCTAAACATATTATTTAAGGCCAAAACCGTACCTGGGATCAAGAATGTAATTGGATGCTTTGTCTCGGTGAAGTTGGCCAAATTCCGGCAGCTGGTACCAGCAGCGGCAGGAATACAGGGAGAAAACCTGCCCCACAACGAATGTGGCGGATAATAGAAGGTATGCGAGAGGGGATTCAATGGGCTCATTACGCCGGGAACGTGGAATAGTTATAATATAGGATATGGAAAAGAAATGGTAGGTTTAGAGCAGGAGGTGAGGTATAGTCGTGATAAAGATAGGACTGGAGCTAACAATTTGTTTATAGTTACAATGTTCAATAAGGGAGTGGCGTTCAGGTAAGATAGACAAGACATTAGCGGGCCTTAAGTTTCATGTTTTTACGGAATGGAATTGGCTATAGACCCACACAAAAGAATTTCTTAGAGGCAGGCGGGTTTTTAATAACACGGCTTTCTAGAAGGGGAGAAAAAAACAGCGGATAGCAGGAGGCCATAACCTTAGCCATACTGGAAGGCTTATTTGACACCCAATTAGAGGGTAACTAGGTCAATAGTCACAATTCGCGAAAACACCGCCTTCAGCATTTCCCGCCCAGTATTCTCTCCGCCTCCCACTTCCCCTTCCATTTGGCACTTCTACGGGTCCTGGAGGCTCAACTAGAGCGGCCAGGCGAAGCTTTTTGTTCAGAATCTCAGAATTAGGTAGCAAAAAACCGGTCTTTACAGGTACGGCATACAAGCACGGGATATATTAGCATTCAGTGGCGAGCTTGACACATAGCAATATAAGGAACCCCAAACAAGCAAAAGGCAATACAAGTTAAGATCATGCTATACCAAATAAGGGGGTAGAAAAAACCTGCCGATGCAATTGCTTCTGGGGAATTCGAGATCATACGCCCACAAACTCAATTGGCTCGTACCGAATCCCCGAGGCATGGGGCGGGCATTGTCTAGATACCAAGTTATAGCAGTACCAGAACAGCATTAAAGCGTCTAGGACTAAACACAGGAGGAATACGGGCAGTCACTCGTTTCGGATAGGGGCCAGCGACAGAAGGCAGCTAGATGGGATGAGTGAAGAAAGAACACAAATCAAAGAAAATAGGAAGGTGGGAATCCAACAGGTTCAGGGTCTTATGTAAGGACCGCGGCAATGAGCAAATATAGTTGGTGATGGACATTGTATTTACCATTACAGATCCGCCGTCAATTGCTGTCTGGGTTACTAGGGCATTCATTTGTGTTGTATGTACTGGGCCGAAGGAGAGCTAGGGGTGCGTAGTAATGGTACACAGTAGGTGTCCGGCAGAGGACTCAAAACCATCACTTGCGGGTAGCAGGGGTCTTCCCATGGGACGAGGTGGTACCCTCGCCATATTAAACAAGCCAAAGATTAGGCGGCCAGCCCAAAAAAATATTAGTATTACACGCGGGGGGCAATGATGTAGGCGGGCCATGAGGAGCTGATATAAAAAATATACGAAGACTGCTTACGTATCTGGTCAGTTTGTATTTTAAGGGCCTAATCGTATATGGTCGGAATTATCCCAAGGCAGAAATGGCGGGGGGGCAAAGGTCGACACAGGAATTAGAAAAGTAAGAATAAAAAAATCAAAAGGGCTATATCGACAGTTTGTCCAATGACGGTGGGATTTGCAGTTAGGCACATCGACGTCGAACACGACAGATCTCTTTTCGGTATCCGAACGGTGTACACTTAAATTGAAGTGGTTATAGCAGATCTCTTCAACCTTCAAATACAAGAGGCCTGGAGCAAGGGCGCGATGTGTATGGCGTACCGTGCGGGTGAGGGGGTGTCAGACCCCGACGGTTGTTTTTGGGGCGGGATCCTGCCGGTCTGCCAAACAGTTAGAGGCAATGGAAAAACATGGTGCAGTCTGTCTAACTCCTAAGGGGGGGGCCAGTGGTTTTGTCTGTTTTGTTAATTAGTCCACGGGAGGGGGAGTTGCCATGTGGCGGAAGTTGTGGACGTTAGTGCTTGCCGAGCCAGGGTTGTCCGGGCTGGCTGGCATCGTGCTAACTAAAATGGAAGGGCGGACTGGCACGGATCTTAAAATGAATAATGTTAACAATGTTATTGTAAGTTATACAGTTATGTTGTAGATATTAACGATATGTGTATCTTGTCGTGAATTAATTAATAAAGAAAAAGAAGCTTATGAAAATGTACAATAAAGCTGTGACCTTTATCCACGGAATAATGGAATGTCTGTCTTTTTTAAGGAAAGAAAAAGGTAAGGAAAAAGACCGAGGGAAGGGGTAGGGAGGGGAAATGGGGGGTTGGTATAGTGTTAAGAAGTTAGAAAAAAGGACTTGGCCATACCTCGGTCAAGAAAACCCCGGACCAAGCCAGCTAGGGGAGGGGTAACATGAACCGGGTGGGCCCGAGGCCCAGGACCATAGGGGTTTGTCAGTTTGTAGAGGCTTCTAGTTAGGGATGGTTAAGGAAGTTAGAAATAGGGGGAGCGAAGAGGAACAGGCACCCTTTCCCGCCGACAACTCAGACGGACGGACCCCACCCTCCCGCCTAATATTCAGATAGTCAAGAAAGGTAACGGAAAGTGGGGGGAGGTAAAAGGGTCACAGTGGGGTTTCAGAGAAGGAGAAACGAGGTTAACCAAGAGTAATGGGAAGGACGTGAAGTAAGTAAGGCTATTGTCAGGGTTAATCCCTGGCCAAAGTTGTCACAGCAAGGCGGGGATCCTTGCCAGTCTGCCAAACAGTTAGAGGCAATTGGGAAAACACTGGGTTGCAGTCCTGTCTAACTCTAAGGTGGGTGGCCAGTGTTTTGGTCTCTGTTTTTTTTTTTTTTTTTTTGTTAATTAGTCAAGGTGAGGGGGAGTTCATTGTGGCGGAGTTGTGGAGTTATGCTTGCGAGCCAGGGTGTCCGGCTGGCTGGCATCGTGCTTAAAATGGAAGGGCGACTGGCACGGATCTTAAAATGAAATAATGTTAACAATGTATGTAAATTTATACAGTTATGTTTGGATATAACGATAGTGTTCTTGTTTGAATAATTAATAAAGAAAGATGTATGAATATGAAAATGTACAATAAGCTGTGACCTTTATCCAAATTAATGGAGTCGTCGTTTTTAAGGAAAGGAAAAAAGGTAAAGGAAAAAGAGAGGGAAGGGTTAGGGAAGGGAAAGGGGGGGTTATATTGTAAGAAGTGAGGGACCAAAGGGATTGGCCCTACATCGGGTCATGTTGTACAGATCATTTTCCGCTAACCCTCTATGTTCATTTGCTAACCCTTGGAAAGTATCGTTTGTTTCGGAACCCCGAAAGTTATCATTCAATTTCGGTATAAACCCGCGAATAACGGATAGTTTTAGCTAACTTTGAAAAGTACGTTTCGTTTTGGTAACCTCTAAAAGTAATGTCGATTTGGGGAACCCTCAGATTTATGGTTCTATTTTACTCTGAACTCGAAAGTATCGTTCGGGTACCCCTCGAATTGGCGTAACCCTCGCATGTAGCTTGCTCAAAACTCGACAATTGCCCACTCGTTTTAAGTGTTTTAGTGATAGTGACAGTTCCCCAGACCATTTCCCAGGTGCCACAGCCATTTTACAGTAAGTGACCATTGTTGTTTAGCTGTAAATCCCCCGACTTTTGCGCACAAAACTATCACTCCCGTTGACTTTAATGGCGTCCGAATTCAACTGTTATTGGAAGTTCGAGAGTTCGAAACGAACCCCAAAAGTTCGACCATCTCTACTTTCAATGCCTATGCTTAAAGGAAGTGAATATGTGCGCACAGTGGAGGTAAGAGAGCAGCATAAACCCTAATTATTTAGGAAACTAATCATCAATAATATTCTCCTTCAAGAAAAAACAATATATCAGAAATTTTTAATGTCTTTCTATAATAACCATAAAGATATTTTGTGTTTTGATTGCCTGGACATACACGCGTCAGAGTGGCCCTACAAGTTGAAGATATTTTTGCTGATGAATGCTTGTGAAAGGTTCTCATTCATCAGGTCACAGGTCTTATCTGTAATATTCATTCATTCAGGTCATGGTATATCTGTACGAACGATTCATCCAGGTCATGGGAAAGCTTGAATCTTCATTCATCCTGGGTCAGGGTTATCTGTAATATTGCATTCGATCCAGGTCATGGTATATCTGTAATAATTCATTCATCCAGGTCACGTAATCTGTAATATCATTCCGCCAGGTGCACAGTATATCTGAATATTCATTCATTCCCGTCAATGGTTATCTGTAATATTCATGCATCCAGGTCATGGTATATCTTAATATTCATGCATCAGTTCCATGTTATATCGTTACTAACGATCATCCCAGGTCATGGTATAGCTGTAATATTCATTCATCCTGGTCATGATATTTCTGTAATGTTCATTCATCCACGTCATGGTATATCCGTAATATTCATCCATCCAGGTCATGGTATATCCGTAATATTCATTCATCCGGGTCACGGTATATCTGTAATATTCATTCATCCAGGTTCATGTATATCGTAATCTTATCAATCCAGGTCACAGTATATCTGGAAATATTCAAATATCGGCATGGTATACTGTAATATTCATTAATCCAGGTATGTTATATCTGATATTTTCTTCATCCAGGTCATGGTATATCTGTGTAATATTCATCATCCGTCATGGTATATCTGTAATATTCATTCATCCAGTCACGGTATATCAGTAATATTCATCCATCCAGGTCATGGTTAATCTGTAATATTCATACATCCAGGTCATGGTATATCTGTAATATTCATTTCATCCAGGTTCATGGTATCTGTAATAACTCCATCAGGTCATGTATATCTGTAATATCATCATCCAGGTATGGTATTTATCTGTAATAGTCAGTCATCCAGGTATTGGTATATCTGTTACTATTCATCCAGGCCAGGTCCATTGAGAAAAAATATACGCAGAGACTGCGTACGTCTCCTGGTCAGTTTTGTAAGGGCCTATCTTAATATGGTCGGGGAAACAGGAAATTATCCCAGGGCAGAAATGGCGGGGGGGGGCAAGGGTCCCCACAACAGGCAATAGAAAAAGTTAGAATAAAAATCAACAGGGCTATATCGAAGTTTTGTCCAATTTGCACGGTGGGGATTGCAGAGGAACATAGACTTAGGAAACACGACAGCTTTCTCTTTTCCGGGTTACGACGTGGTGTACACTTAAAATGAAGGGGGTTAGATCTCTTTCAACCTTAAATTACAAGAGGCACTGGAAGGGCGCTGAGTGGATGGCGTTACGTGCGGGGGTGAGGTGTCAGCCCCCGACGGTTGATGTGGGGCGGGGGGGATCCTTGCCGTCTGCCAAACAGTTAGAGGCAATTGAAAAAAATGGGGTGCAGTACTGGTCTAATCCTAAGGTGGGTGGCCAGGGTTTTGGTCTGTTTTGTGATTAGTCACGGGAGGGGGAGTTCATGTGGCGGAGTAGTGTGGAGTATTGCTTGCCGAGCCAGGTTGTCCGGATGGCTGGCATCGTGCTAAAATGGAAGGGCGGACTGGCACGGATCTTAAATGAATAATGTTAAACAATGTTATGTAAGTTATACAGTTATGTTTTGATTATTAACGATATGTGTCTTGTTTGGAATTAATAAAGGAAAAGATGTATGAAATGTACAATAAGCTGTGACCTTTATCCCAATTTAATGGAGGTCTTGTCGTTTTTTAGGAAAGGAAAGGTAAGAAAAGAGAGGGGGAAGGGTAGGGAGGGAAGTGGGGGGTATTATATTGTTAAGAAGTTGGCAAAAAGGACTGGCCCTACCTCGGTCAAGAAAAACCCCGGACCAAGCCAGCTAGGGGAGGGGTTAACATGACCGGTGGGGCAGGACCATAGGGGGTGGTCAGTTTGTAGGAGGCTAGTTAGGGATGGTTAAGGAAGTTCAGAAAATAGGGGGAAGGAGGCGAAGAGGAAACAGGCACTTTCCGCCGGACAACTCAGACTGACGGACCACCACCCTCCCGCCCTAATATCAGATAGTCAAAGGGAAAGGGTAACGGAAGTGGGGGGGAGTAAAAGGTCACAGTGGGTGTAGAGCAGGAGAATACGGGGTAACCAAGGTAATGGGAAGGACGTGAATAATTAAGTATTGTCAGTGGTTAATCACTGGCCAAAGTTGTCACAGCAAGGGAGCGGGATCCTTTGCCAGTCTGCCAAACAGTTAGAGGCAAATTGGAAAAAACTGGGTGCAGTCATTGGTCTAAATTCCAAGGTGGTGAGCAGTCGGTTTTGGTCTGTTTGTAATTAGTCACGGTGAGGGAGTTCATGTGGCGGAGTTGTGGAGTTATTGCTTGCGAGCCAGGTGGTCCTGGCTGGCATAGTTGCTAAAATGGAAGGGCGGACTGGCACGGATCTTAAATGAATAATGTGAACAATGATTATGTAATTATAACAGTTAGTTTTGATTTAACGATATGGTTCTTGTTTGAATTGATAAAGAAAAATGTATGAACTGTACAATAAAGCTGTGACCTTATCCAAATTAATGGAGTTCTGTCGTTTTTTAAGGAAAGGAAAGGAAAGGAAAAGATGAGGGGAGGGTAGGGAGGGGAAAGTGGGGGGTATATTGTTAAGAAGTAGGGCAAAGGACTTGGCCCCTACCTCGGTCATTTGTACAGATCATTTTCGCTAACCCTCTAATGTTCATTCTAAACCATTGAAAGTATCGTTTGTTTTCGGTAACCCTCGAAAGTATCATCAATTTCGGTAACCCGCGAATTACGGATAGTTTTCGCTTTAACCTTTGAAAGTATCGTCGTTTTGGTATCCTCTAAAAGTAATGTTCGATTTCGGTAACCCTCAGATTTATGGTTCTAATTTACTTGAAAACCTCGAAAGTATCGTCGTACCCCCGAATGGCGTAACCCTCGAATGTAGCGTGCTCAAAACTCCACGACATTGCCCACTAGTGTTTAAGTGTTTTAGTGATAGGGACAGTTCCCCAGACCATTTCCCAGGGCCACAGCCATTTACAGTAAAGTTACATTGTTGTTTAGCTGTAAACCCCAGACTTTTGGAACTATCACTCCCCGTTGACTTTAATGGGGTCCGATTCAAAACTTTATTGAAAGTTCGAGACGTTCGAAAAACGAACCAAAAGTTGGAAATCTCTACTTCTCACTGCCTATGCTTAAAGAAGTGAATAGGTGCGCACAGTGGATAGGGGTAAGAGAGCAGCCGAACCCTAACTTATTTTTTTAGAAAACTATCATAAATCTTCATTCTCCCAAGAAAAGAAAACAATATATCAGAAATTTTTAATGCTTTCTATAATAACCATAAGATATTTGTGTTTTGAATTGCATGGACAACACGCTGTCAGAGTGGCCTACAAAGTTGGAAATTATTTTGCTTGCTGAATGCCTGTAAACGGTTCTCATTCATTCAGGTCACATGGTATATCGTAATATTCATCATTCAGTCATGGTATATCTTACTAACGATTCATCCAGGTCATGGTTAGCTGTTAAAGTTCATTTCATCCTGGTCATGGTGGATATCTGTAATATTATTCATCCAGGTCATGGTATATCTGTAAATTATTAATCCAGGTCACGGTATATCTGGTAAAATATTCATCATCCAGGTCACAGTATATCTGTAAATTTCAATTCATCCAGGTCCATTGGTATATCTGAAATTCATGATCCAGGTCATGGTATTCTGTAATTATTCATGCATCCAGTTCATGGTATATCTGTACTAACGATTCATCCAGTCAGGATAGTGTGTACTATTCAGTCATCATGGGTAATGATTATGTATGTAAGTTCATTAATCCCACGTCATGGTATATCCGTAAATATCAATCCAGGTCATGGTATATCCGTATATCATTCATACGGGTCACGGTATATCTGTAATTTCATTCATCCAGGTCATGGATATCTGTAATATTCACCCATGCCAGGTCACAGTAATATCTGTATATATTCAACTATCCAGGTCATGGTATATCTGTAATATTCATTAATCTCAGGTTCGTTATATCTGTTCTGTAATATTCATTCATCCAGGTCATGGTATATCTGTAATATTCATCCATCCAGGTCATGGTATATCTGTAATATTCATTCATCCAGGTCACGGTATATCTGTAATATTCATCCATCCAGGTCATGGTATATCTGTAATATTCATACATCCAGGTCATGGTATATCTGTAATATTCATTCATCCAGGTCATGGTATCTGTAATATACATCCATCCAGGTCATGGTATATCTGTAATATTCATTCATCCAGGTCATGGTATATCTGTAATATTCATTCATCCAGGTCATGGTATATCTGTAATATTCATCCATCCAGGTCATGATAAAAAATATACGCAGAGACTGCTTACGTCTCTGGTCAGTTTTTAAGGGCCTAATCTTAATATGGTCGGAAATTATCCCAAGGCAGAAATGGCGGGGGGCAAGGTC